>JAKLMY010000459.1:0-18254 GCA_022814645.1 Ganoderma meredithae | reverse complement strand
TTTTATACATTCTTGATGTTATCTTGCTTTGTCTGACTATATAAGCCCTTGTAAGATTCTCTTTGGTTTTCCGATGTGGTAGCCGTACGCGTATAATCAGCACACACAGCTCTGAGCTCTTACTGCCCCGGGTCTCCGATGGAGGGTGGACAGGAAGTCGCCGCCGATCGCGCACTGAATTCCGTAGCTCACGATGAGAAGCTTGCCATCCGTGTTGCAGTTTCCTCCCATGTTCGCGGTCATGACAGTTGAGCTCCAGTACTGCAATATCCTATGTGGCAAGGTATGTTGGGCCTCCGTATCCCACATTCTTGTATATATTCTAGTCCGTCTTCTGACGGGGATGGTCTCTGCAGAACCAAGTTGCAGCGCACAGTTGCGCCTGGACCTCCCTGGGGATAGCACTTAGTACGCCGTGTTTCATCTCTCCACGGCCTCTGTCCCTCTTGTCTTCCGCTCCACCTGTATGGCTTACATAATCCGCCAAGGAGATGGAGGAACACATGCTGTCGACAAGCATCCGACAACCCACCTTCGTGCACAGGCCTCGCGGATAGCACCTCGCGACCTTGGGGTACAAATACCTCACTCATCAGTTTTGTAGGATGAGAGTGTTAGCCTTCTCCGTTCTCAGGTCCCCCCCCCTTCCTACTAGACTTGCCCCCATCCATTCCGCTCTTGTTCATTTACGACTTCCACGCCAACATCAAGAATGAGCGGAGTGATCTCCAGTGTTGCTGGGACCGTCCCTCGGTCGTCAGCCCTTACTGCCATTTTGGCATCGATGTTCTTCGGTCCGTCTTCACTATCGTCGCTCGTTCATCGTGCGCCGGTCAACGCGCCCATATTTACCAATATATTATATTTCTACAGGGCTTTTCACGGCCATCGCAGCGCCCACTGTGTACTTCTCGACGTGAGTGCCTCGTCTTCCATTTGTTTTCACCGTACGCTGCTCACCGGCCCGGGGATATATTCTCCTCCAGCCGCCGCAAATATCTCCGACGCACCTCGTCGATCGCGGCTCTCGCGACGACCCTGGCGCTGTATGCCCTAGCCGCCACCTACACCATCGCCGTGCTCGCAACCACGTTCCGCGACCCGCATATCTGGGACCGGGACTACCCTGTCAAGGCGCCCACCCTCGAGAAGATCAGCACCGTCGTGCTCACGCTTACTGTCAGTCCTCACCATCTGGCGTCAGGCTCCACCTGGCCGCCGTCCTCGGCGATCGCTCACGACCATTATGTTTCCCAGACACTCTTCTCCAACGCGGTGGTATGGTCGCGCGTCTGCGCGCTCTGGGGCGAGCACCGCAAGATCCTCTATGGCGTGTCGCTCGTGCTCCTCCTCGTCACCCTTAGTGCGTTGCCCTTTCCTCGCCGCCAACCACGGATACTGACATGTACAGCACTGCAGTCCTGGGCGCGATCTCCGCCGCGGAGGAGCGCGGGTTCGACTTCTACGAGAACGGGCGCGCGCTGTGGGTCGGGGGCTTCTACTGGAACTCGTACGCCGGCGTCGCCGCGTGCTGGCTCGCCCTCCTCACGGACGTCGTCGCGTTCAGCCTGTACCTCGCCGAGGCCCTGTACGTCGTCTTGCCCCCCCCCCCTCCCTCCGTTCCCGTTCCCGTTCCGTTCCTTTCCTGTCCTGAGCTGCGTAGAATGACCGCGAGTATCTGTGCAGGAGGCTGCGATGCGACACTGGCATGAGCGCGGGGCGGCGTGTGGGGAGGCACTGCGTGCGCATCCTCGAGTCTGGCGTCCTGTTCGCCGCTGTCTGGGTGCGTCGCCCCACTTTCATTCATTTTTTTCCAGTCTTGATTAATTGATTGGTGGCCGCTGCTGCTGACGGCTGGGTCCGGTCAACCCGCGCAGGTGCTCATGGTCACTTACCACACGCAGGCGGGTGACGGCGCGTTGACGACGACGGACGGCTTCTCGTTCTTCGTCAGCGGCGCGCTCATCTCGCTCCTCGTACGTTGGCACATTATGATGCAAGTGTAGGAATATATATTGACCATGTTTATGCAGGGATCGAGCGCGGTGCTCATCCTCCTCCTCGCCGCTACCGGGTACTCGGAGACCGCCCTTGTCGCAGAGACTACCTACGATGGGCAGGGCGTGCCTCTCTCGAGCGGCAAATAGGCTTGCGCGGGTGATGTATGTTCTCGAGACGGTTGTACAGCACGCGCTAGACCGACATGATCATCCACAACCGGACTTAGTAATGACCATCTGTATCAAGCACGGACTCCTGAATTTAAGGCAGCTATGCATAGTTGACGCCTACTTGTGCGAGAAGAGACGCAGCCCTTCGAGATGGAGTAGTACTAGTGTCATAATATTGCAATATGAACATTATTGATGTAATCCGAGCCCAAAAATGGTGTACCGGAATGGTAAGTACGCAAACAGGGTTCAGCCGTGAATATTTGAATAGCGAAGCTTCAGGAGTCTTGCAGCTGCCCCTGCGACTTCTGCAGCTGTCTCACGAGATCCGCGTGCAGCTCTGCCATAACATCCTGTTCAGCAAACGCAAGTCAGTCAGTCGTCGTTATCGTCATCTCATCGCGACGAGACGAAGGAGTCGTACTGACTGACCTTGATTGGCTTGATCTCCTTCATGAGAGCCACACCCTGCCCCGCCCAAACAATCATATAGCTCTGGTCGCCCGCCTCCGTAGCCTCCCTGCATCGAACCCGTACAGTAGCATGGTCGACCCCGGCTTCTACGTCGTCCACGATCCCGTTGCGCAGCCCGCGCCCGTCGATGTGCGCCGGCCAGTACGCTGTGTCACCCGCGTAGTCGAGCGCGAGCGTCCGCACCGTCGCACCTGGCCCCGCAGAGCTCGCGGCAAGCAGCGCGGCCTTCTGCGCGTCGGTGTACGGGCTCTCGGGCGTGAGGAGGAAGCGCGTGCCCAGGACCGCGCCCGCTGCCCCAAGCGCGAGGTACGCGGCGACTTGTGCCCCAGTTGCCATTCCACCCGCGGCGAGCACGGGCGGCGCGGTGCCGTCTTGCGGGAGCGCGGCGAGGATCTCGGAGAGGAGGATGAACGTGCTGGGAGCGGTGGCCCCGCCGTGGCCGCCTGCCTCGGTACCTATGCGGAAGGACAGTGAGCTGCGTAAAAAACGGCCCGGGGCGGACGTAGACAGGGACTTGGACGCGCACCTTGGGCCACTATCACATCGACCTTCCACTCATTCGCCGCCTCAAGCGCCTCCTGGACGGAGGTCACCTGCACGAAGATGAGCGGCGGCCTGTAACCCGAGTCACCAGCGTGCGTGCGCCGCGCGTTCACGTTCGCCGGTGAGGACCGCACGTATTCGACCCAGCGGCGGATGTCGTTCCCGAACGCGAGCCAGATCGCTTGCACCCCGTTCTCGATGACGGTGTCGATCAGCTGCTTGCCGGCATCCTCGTCCTTGTCGAGGAGCCAGCCGATGAAGCCGTACCCGACGGGGAGCGGCTTGTCTGGCCCCAGGTCTGGGAAGCTGGCGCGGATGAAGGCGAAGTCCTGCTGGAGCGACTCGGGGGTGCTGAACGCTGCGCCAACGAAACCGAAACCTCCGCTCCGGGTTACTTCTACGGCGGTCTGGGCGTTCGTCCCGAATGCCATCGCCGCGCATACGATGGGCACCCGTATTCCTGTGGGTACAAAATGTGAGTGATGGGTCATCTATCGCCGCGGAACGAGGCAGAGCCATCACCGAGGAGCTGAGTGAGGTCCGTCTTCACGGGTTGCATCTCGCCGATGGAGTCGTATCGGAGAGATGGGAAACGAGTCGAGGCGGTGCTTTATAGTTGGGCTTCGGAACGACCGACTCTGAGAAGATATAGCTTCATTCATATGACCAACTTCTGAAGAACCTAAGTCAGCTGAACACAAGGATCGCATCCTGGGCGAAGGAAGGCGCGTGACGGGTGACTAATCTATGCACTGAGACCAATGAGCAACAAGATCTACGGCTCAGTTTAGCCTGACGCTGCCATCCAGTCCAGGACTGGCCCGAAAATGATTTACGCTCCTAGAGTCGTACAGAGGCGAGAAAAGATATATGAGGCGGGGGACACAGCTTCGGAGCTGCATCGCAGGAGACTTCCATCACCTCAGAACACGCGCACTCGGCCAGTCCTACACGCCGTCCAAATTCCAAATTTCCAGAATGACGAGAGGAAAACGCACCCCCCACTCTGGCAGTCCGATATCCTCGTCCTCGATGACCCTCTTCGTCTCGTAGCTACTGAGCTCCTCAAACTTTGGCGGGGCGCCCTCGCCCTCGCTTCCTTCGCGTATATGCTCTTGTGCTTTGCACCCATTGGCCACCCGCCAAGCCCGGGTTCTGGCCGACTGTTGGTGCGAGGGATCAGGCTTCAAGTTAGTCTCGTCGTGCCTGATGACGGTGAAGATGAAGCAGCGCAGCCTAGGGTAAGAGGCGAGGACCCGGGCTAGAGGTGTTGAAGAGCTCGCTGCGTCACGCGAGTTGTGGACGAGGTCGCACGTGCAGTCCGCGTAGCAGTGAAGGACGAGGCGTGCGTGCGTGGCATGCGGGAAGGCGGAGAGCGGGTGGAGGGCGCGGCTCTGCGCTCGCGATGGGCAATCAGGCAAGCATGATTGTGGTGAATGGCGAGCTGGTTAGCAAGTGCGCGGCTATTGGACAAAGGACACAGGCCTCACCAAGACAGCGTCCCGCAGGACGTTTCTGTTGGCGTCTTCGTATTCCTGAGCTTGGCAAGACGTGATTAGGACGACGTGCGTGGTGGAAATGGGATCCGGAGTCTGGCAGAGGCTCGGAGATGTCGTAATAAACAAATGGGGAGCGGATAGAGTCGGTGATAACATCTGGGGGCTGGACGCCCACAACGGTGGGAATGTCGAAGCACTCCATTGTCAGGTGGCGAACCGGGCATTGGAGCGCGAGCATCATAACCGTTGCGAAATCGCAGTCGAGTCTGTCCAGCTTCGTCCACCGGAAGGCGCTTTGCGCACGCACATTTGATGCCCGTATCTTTGCGAGCCCTTGGGGAGGCGCTGAAGCGATATCCCAGACCTTCAAGGGCTCCACGCACAGGCGAAGTATGCCATCCAAGGAAGGAAATAGATAGAGAAGAGCATCCAGTTTTGGCTCGGGCGGGAGCGGTTGGGTGATAGTGAGAGATCGGATGGAACAGAAGCGTGGCACCCCGAGGAAGGAGTCATCGTACATGGGGACGCAAGGGAGGAGAAGGTTTGTGAGTGTGAATGAGGTCGCAAAATGAGACAGATTTTGGCTCAAGTCGCTCTCCGGCACACCGTGGATGGAGTAGGGCAGGTAGATGTATAGTGGTATGAGTGGCGCCCGCAAGGCATGCAGTGCGTGGGGTATTCAGGACCCATTTCCCGGGGCCGCAATCAGACGTTCGTCGTCGAGTGAAAGATGTCGGAGAGCTTTGAGCGTCGAGAACGCTGAGGACACCCGCGCGACGACAGGCAACGAACCATCCAGGGAAAGATTAAGTGAGTCAAGGTTCGTGGCGTAATCCAGGATGTCCATGACTTGCTCATTATCTTCATTCGGGTGATGGGTTTCGTGAACGGTCGCCCATGTGGTACTGGGAATGACGAGGGAACGCAGATGGTGTGCACAAGTGGATTTCCTGTTGAGAACAAATCCTCGGAAACTGTGAATAGCCTTGCGGCTTGTAAGACGGATGGTACGGTTCCTCAAGACCTCGCGTATTCCAATTTGTCACATAACCGACGAGGCACGAGTGAGGGTGAGGAGGTCGTAGATGTTGTCGATGGAGGCGCAGATGGTCTCCATCACATCTGCGTCGAGGTGTTTCATGGCGATGTGGAACAGAAATTCAAAAATATCCGTGGGATGGTCCCGATAAAGTCGACGTCCTGAACGGAATGTGAGAAGGTAAGCGAGCGATTGACGACCAGCAGGCAACTCACTGTTTTGGCCAAAATTCCAATGCCAGGCCTTAGGAACAAATGAACAGGGAGGATCGTCAGGTGGCGGACGGAGCACGGTCGAGGCTTCACAGTCGAGTCTGTCCAGCCTCGTCCACTGAGAGGCTTCTTGGGCGCGCGTATTAGTCGCTTGTACCGCGGCGAGCTGTTGGGGATTTGAGGAGATACCGAGAGCATTCCAGCACTCCTCCACGCGAAGGCGCAGAGTTCCATCCAGAGAGGGAAACAGACGAAGGAAAGCGTCCAGTCTTGGCTCGCGCACGAGCGGTTCGGCGACAGTGAGCGATCGAACGGAGCCGAAGCGAGGCAGCCTGAGGAAGGAGCTGTCGTACACGGGGATGCGGGGGAGATGGAGGCTCGTGAGCGTGGTTGAGGTTGCGAAGTGAGATAGATTTTGATCCCAATATGTATCCAGCCCATTGGGAGCGGACTGCTATTTGCTGGTTGTGATGCAGAGTGCGACGAGCGGCGCCCGTAAGAAATGTAGTGCGTGGGGTACCCAGCACCAGTCCCCAGTGAAAGAGGCTCTGACAGTGACGGACGTCGGAGAGCTTCGAGCGAAGAGAAAGCTGAGGATACCCGTGGGATGGCTGAATACGAAGGATCGAGGGAGAAATCGAGGGACTCCAGATCCACGGCGCAACCCAGGATCTCCATAGCTAGCTGGTTGTCTTCGTCCGGGCGATGGTCTTCGTGAATGTTCATCCATGCGGCATTCGGAATGGCGAGGGAACCGAGATGGTGTGCATAAGTTGACTTGCAGTTGGTAATAAATCCTCGGAAACTGCGAATTGCCTTGCGGGTTGTAAGACAGATGGTATGGTTCCTCAAGGTCGCACGTATCGCCATGTGCCAGATGACAGACGAAGTGAGGGACAAGGAGAGGAGGTCGTGGGTGTTTTCGATGGAGCTGCAGATGGTCTCCATCACATCTGCGTCGAGCTGTTTCATGGCGACATAGAACAGGACTTCAAGACTATATGACAGTGTACCATAGCCCCGATAAAGTCGACGTCCTGAGCGGAATTGAGAACGCAAGCTAGTGATTGATGTACAATCAGACGACTCACTACGTTTTGTCCAATATCCAAAGCCTTGAAGATGAGCTGGGAAATCAGGAAAAAATCCTCGTCGTGGTGCTGGTGAAGGATTGTGCGTTGCGACTGGAAACGGCGCGCTACACCGAGTTTGGCTCATGCCGCAGTTCGGCGTCTCATCGGCGTCTGTTTTCTGCCTCGCATGTTAGCTATCGGCGACCGCGCTGAGGCCGATACCCAGTTCGAACATGCATTGCCTTCCTTTGCAAGATACAGATACTCTTCAATATGATAGGGCTACGCGGTGATCGCTCGCACTTTGAACCTCAGGTCTGATTAGTCCTCCTGCCACTCGGGGCGACCGGTGGAGCCTCCGAGTCCCAGTCTCGCTGATCTACAACATGAAGGCCATTGAACCTTACAAACTGTAAGATGCCAACTTTCGCTGAAGGTTGCGGCTCAACATGCGTTGCTTCAAAACATGGTCAGACAACGTACCTCCCACTCATCTGGCAAACCCAAGTCCTCGGTCTCTACAACGCTCTTCATTGCACGCTCGCTGAGCTCCTCGAACCTCCGCGAAACTGGTTCAGCCCTGGAAGAGATCCATTGACGATCTTTTCCTTCAACAACCCGCCATGCGCGAGTTCCGAGCCAACTTTCGCGGGACTTGGTACCTAACTGGCTCTCGTCACGCCCGGCGGCAGTCACGACGAGACAGCGCAGCGAGGGACACGCAGCGAGGATCTGGGGATCCAGGGGAATGGATGCGCATTCGCGCATTTGGTGGACGAAGTCGTATTCGTCCAGCTCGTCCCTGAACGCATGGTCCTTGTAGCAATGGAAAACGAGACGGGCGTGCGTGACGTGTGGAAACAAGGCGAGAGCCTGGACCGCGCTGTTCTGGTAAAGAGTCGTTCGTCGATGACGCGCGTCAGCTAGATTTCGAAGTGGCGGGGAGAGGAGGGAAGAGGGGAGACAGCAACTCACAAAGACGACGTTTTCGCTCCGCCGGGGCACGAAATCCGCATTCGCAGCGCGTTCATCCTGTGCTTCGTGCTTGAAGACCAGGACAACGTGCGTAGGTTGTGAGCCATCAGCCAGAAAGGGCGTGCGCGTGGGGTCCTTGATGAGGGCAAGGTCCTGCGGAAGATGGATAGAGGTGACGATGAGGTGCTGCATTCGCATTTCGGCGAGGACCCTTGGGTCAAAACGATCAATTGTCAAGCGGCGGACTGGACACTGGAGCGCGAACGCGAATGCAGTCGAGGCTTCGCAATCGAGTCTATCCAACCTTGCCCAGCGGGAGACTTCTTGTGCACGCCTGTTATCGTCGCGGATTTGGGCAAGCGGCTGATCATTCTCCAAGAGCGTCCAGATCTCCAGGGGCGTCAGGCGTAAGCATAAAGAACCATCGAGGTTGGGGAATAAGCGCAGAAGAGCAGCTAATCTGGGCCCGCTGAGGAATTTGGTGATGAAGACGGAGCGTACAGAGCGAATTTGAGGAAGTCCGACGACGTTATCGCCCAAGCAAATGCGGTCGAAATGGAGACTCGTGAGCACGGATGAGGTTGTGTGAAAGCGATCGAGAGAAGTTGCTAGCTTCCACAGGGAAGCGTCGCCGTTCGTGGTCCTTATGCAGATCGTGACTGGTGGCGATTCCAAGGCGTTCAATGCAGCGTGTGCCCAGAGCATGTAAGGATCTGAAAGGGATAGATGCTTGAGAGTCGCCATACTCGCGAAGGCTGAGGAAACACGTGCGCATGCCGAACGATAGAAATAGTTCAGGGACAGATGGAGAGTCTCGAGATTTACCGCACAGTCCAATATATCCATAAGCTGATCTCCTATGTCCGAGTTGCGACGGACGAGGCTGCCACAGCCAGACCATGCGCTGAGCGGGATGGCGAGGGAACGGATATGCTGTGCACGGGTCGGCTTCTGGTTGAGAATGAACTCTCGGAAACCTGAGATCGCCTTGTGGCTTTTGAGATGGATGGTCTGCGTCCTGAGGAGCTGATGTATTGCTATCCGCCACATCGTCGAGCAAGTGCGGGACACGGAGAGAAGGTCGTGGATATTATCGATTGAGCCACAGATCGCTTCCATGACATCCTCGTCGAGGTCGGGCATGCCGCCTTGTGGTACAATGCTGGTAAAATTGAGGGATGCTACGACGGAGTCGCCTAGGCTGGGATGCATTCCAACAGTTTGGCCTGCAGAGTCAAATTCGAGCCAACGATCAGCCAGACAGTAGTGCGAAGGTTATAGATACATCTTAAGATATCGCTTACTAGCTCAAGAGGACCACCGAGCTATTCCGCTGAACGTGTGGTGGACTCGGACGGTGACGGTAGGAGGGAGAGGCTAGGCCGCGCGAGGCGTCTAATGACGTGGCATAGAACATCTGGAAGCTGTAAGTAGATGTTAAAAACCTGAATAAGTTCGTTGCTTACACGACTACAGTCGAGGCAATACTTGTAACTACGAGCGCTCATAAACTTATTATTTTATAGATAGTAAAATAATCGGAGTTTAAAGTACCTTATTATCTGTGCAATTCGCGTTGTTCACATCTTCCTACTGGACCATGCACTCCGAATCCACCAACGGCCATGAGCTCACCACAAAACGGAGCCGTAACGACCATTTTAGACACTTGTAAGTACATTCCCCTCGTATGTGTTATGAGCTGGGTAACCGCTGTCGGAAGAAGTCGGGCAGTGGCCTAGCGGGACACGGACTCAGTCTGTGCACGATGAGTGAACAGCTATAATATATAAATACCTAGCGGGACACGGACTGTAAAATACATGTCAGCTACGCTAGTGAGCAACTGGAATGCAATGAACATACCTCAGTCTGTGCACGATGAGTGAACAGCTGAGGAAAATAGTACGGACGGGAAAATCGATGAGGCCAATGAGTGTCGTACAAACAAATGCAAACAGGCGCCGAGCGCCAGACATACTGAAGTCGAAAGAACAGAGAACTACGTCCGGTGCTAACATACGTATTGTATTTCAACAACCGCTTCGCCCCACAGCAAAGCATCCGCCACACATTTGACCAAAAACTTCAACTCGGATCCACCGGGGTTTGAGACCCTGATGCATTTTGGAATCACGCCGCCTCCGGCAAGGCATACGGGTAAGCGAGGAAGCACTCTGAGCCCGACTTTTCCCTGCCATACCATTGACCTTTTCAAATCCCTTCCACTCGTCTCGTTCCCGCTACCGCATGACACCTGGACAGATGATCGACATGGCCCGAGATTGCGTGCCTGCGCAATCGGCATCGGACGACTCGTATAAGTACACAAGGAAGGTGCCAGTGGGGCGACGCAAGGCCTAGGCGTGTAAGAATTATTTACTCAAAGAATTTCGCGGAGGTCGGATAAACGGCATTCAAGTCGTGCACAGGCGAAGCGGACTCTGCCATGACCAGCGAGCGAGGCAAGCTTGTCAGCATTAACGAGGTGCGTTTCGACTTATACTCGCGTTTGAATAGAAGCTGATGGCGTTTGAATCGTATAGAGAGTTGTACAGGGCTATAGCCCTGTCAGTGTAGGGTACCGGAGAGGGAGCATCAACTTGTGCACTTATTCGTGAGTCGAGCGGCGCGATCGCAGTAGCATTTCATTTGTCTCGCAGTCAGTACAAATCATTAGCCAACTAATTAAATCAGGCTAGATTGTTATCCACAGTACCGTGGCTTGGTGTCTGCCAATGCTCTGTGCCGGTGGTTGAGAGCAATTCTCGGCGTTGAATTCACATCGGGGGTTTTCTCATTTTATTCCGGATGAAAGTCCTTTCAACATGTGAGTTCTCATTGATTTGTTAAATGATGTGTTGACAGTCCTTTTCTCTCGCACAAAATGACGAAACCCCCGAAGTGATTGGGACGGTGACGTCTTCCGCAGTGTGGGAACGGAACATTGTTCCCATCCTGGTCCACACGAGTCATCATCCTCGTCCTGTTCTTCTTTGACCGCTACCATCTCTTGCCAGTGACCTTTATATGCACGCCTCGTCCAAGTTGGTGAGTCCATCTCCTTTCCCCTTGCGACGACCTCTCAATTGTTACTATGTGCAGTCCTTCATGCCTCGACTAAACCTCGACGTTCTCTGCACGGTGTGCGACTTCATGACTGACGTTCCCGATGTCCTCGCCTTCTCCCTCACTTGTTCCACTTTACGGCCCCCTGCAATTCGCCGTCGACTTTCCATGCGCCCCGTAACCATCACCGATGGAACGTCCATCAACAACCTTCATGACTTCATCTTCGTGGACAAGGAAGCGCGCGGTCCGCATATCTATGCCATCACCATTCCGCAGGAGGCAGGGCCACTCCTCCAAGGCTTCCCCGAAGAGCTCCTCCGTCGCCTACTCGCAATCTTTTCAGCTGCAACTTGTGTCCGCACGCTTTCTCTCTCTCTACCGTCCAGGTCGTCTCCGTCGCTTCTAGCCCATCCACTAATCGTTCCTGCGGTTGCTCGGTTGACCTGCATTCAAGACCTCACCCTCGTTTCCTCCTTCGAGCGAGCGAATGCGCTCCTCCGATGCATCCGCTCCCCGCTCAAGGTGTTTCGCTACGGAAGTATTTACCGCAATTTATCAGCTCTCCGCAACGCCACCTTTCTCAGGTCCTCCCTACGACCATACGCGCTGCACAGCCGCATGGCGATGCGCCAGGAGATGGATGAGGAGTTGACGCTTGAAGGCGTGCCACGCCAACTGAGTCGCACGCTTTGCGATATGGAGCTCCCGCAGCTCTACCTTCCAAGGCGAGTGGTTTCTCAACACCAACCGGGGCCCTTCCTCGCCGTGCGGTCCTTCGTGCTTAGAGACATCACGGAGCTTGTGCGGCTGGATGTGTTACTGCACATACTCCCAAACCTCGATGGAACGCTGGTCTTAGAAGCCTCGCCACTCTTCCAACACTCTGTGCGAGATCTGCAACGCGTCGAAGCCACCCGGGAAGCTAACCGCTTCGCCCAAGAAAGATACGGCTGGAAGAGACTTGATGAGGTCATTGCTACTCCCCTGATGCTCTTCACGCTCGGATTGACGTGTCCCATCTGTCATCTTACCCTCGATCTCACTGCCGCTGAGCAGGGCCCTCCATCTGCAAGTTTGGATGCATTCTCTAGACACGCTCTCGGGTGGGCCCTTCGAGACCACACACCTACGCACGTCACCATCCGTGGACTACGACTTCCTGCAGGTCTCGTGCATCTGGACGACCTCTTCTCTGCCTATGGTGTACCTGCACAGACGACGCACCTTATGGTAGATGCGCAGTATGACTGCGTCGATGACAGCGGGAAGCTCTTATGGCCGGAAGACGTACTGGTAGGCATCTCACTCCTTCTCTGCCCTGCTGATCTTCCCGAGCTATGTAGCTCATCACCATTCCCACAGGAGACATTGTTCGCCCGGCTCCAATACGCCAGTCTAACCAATGTCCGCATTGTGATAACTGGCATAATCCGCGAGGCGGACCCGTTTTCCGCCAGCGTGCACCACGGTATACGTGACCTCTCGCTCGAACGCCTCGCCACACAGCTCCAATATGCAGTTCCAACATTGTCCCACGTCTCGTTGACGTCTCGCGGCGCAACGGTGCCCCAAACCGACAAGGAGCTGCAAGAAGTGTGGAATGTAAGCAGGACGTGGACCGCCAGGGTGCCGTCAGCCAGGGCTGCTCCTCTTCCTCTCTTTCAAGGCTCGGAACGCCTCGAGGACATACGTTTCGTCGATGCAGAGGAAGTGCTGAGTAGGGATAATGCACAGATTATGAGCGCAATGGAGGTTCGTCCGCTCAACTGTTCTAGCGCGAATCCGGAAGACGACTAAACTGAGCACGCTTTTTCAGTACTGAATTCTTACAGGTCGAGGGCGACACCGAGCGGAAGTGATGGTCACGGAGATCTCAAGTACCGTGGTCTCACTAGCAGAGGCAGAGACCATCACGATCCTGACGCCCCATGCCTCTATCGCAGTCGACATGGTCGGGACTGCCAGTCTCGAGCGCCACAATGTGGATCATGTCGCGTATAGGAGGAATGACACTGTCGAAGTTTTTACTAGCATCCACGATCCCTGTGTTCGTAGCATGTTCCTAGTTCCAGTCAGCCCCGAGACTCGAAGAAGAATGACAGGATGAATAATCGTCAGATGCGGACATCTATATCTACATAGTTTTTTTCAAGTCTTACTGTAGCGTGTGCACACATCCTATCATAGTCAGGGAATGTAAGAAGTATTCCATCGTATACAGTACCCCTGTTCTCAATCGGACGAGCACCTGATCTCGATCCCGTCGTAAGGCCCGTTGTGGTCCGTCGCGTTCCCCACAAAGATGTTGCGCACGTCCCCGACCGTGCACTTTGCGCTCGCGTTGTCCTGTCCTACACCCCGCAAGCCCGCGTGCGTGAGCGGGCCATCCGAGTAATCTGTCAGACGAGCAAGTACTGAGACGTACCAGGGCATGCGAGCCACGCACCGGCCTCGTCGATGTGCACCTCGCCAGATGGATGGCGGAACCCAAGGAAACGGCCAGGGAGGATAGGCACGATGTCCTTCTTGTTATTGATGAAGGTCACCGTGAGGGTGGAGCGCTGCTCGTCGACGTAGTCTGCGAAGTGCATGTTGCCCACGCGCGGGAGGCCGTAGCCCACGAAGCGCGTTGTGATCTGTGGGATGTGCAAAGGGAGGTAGATGGCGTCGAGCAGGCCGATCGCTGCGCCTGCCGGAGTCAAACCGAAGACAAGACCCGGGTCGGGCGTGAGTGTCAGCAGCCTCAACTAGAACGTAAGAGTGGGAACAAGGGGGCGTACCCAGCGAATGTCCGGTGATGGTCACCTTCTTCGTCCTGTACTTGGTTATTGCTTTTTGGACGGCTGCAAGGACCCCAGGAGCCGACCTTGAACATATAATGATAATTAGTTGTGTAGTATAGTTATCATGAGCACAAGGGTATCGACCTCGAATGTGTGGCAGCAAATCCGCCGTGGACCACGACCCTCCTGTCGACACCAGGGAACAGCTTCTCGTCAAGCGGCACGTGGAGGAAATCGCTATTGGTCATAATAGGTAGTCTGATCATCCGTTATCAGTTCACCGGGAATCGCATTAACACCGCCTGAGAAGATGCTCACAGTCTGCTGGTATCGGTTCCTTGATGCGCGATGATCACCTCCTTCAGCTGTGGATCGTACCCAACGTACCCTAGATCGGAACCCACGACGCGTTCAGCCTCAGCCACAGAACAATACGCGAAGCTAAAGCCAAAATCCGCTCACAGAACTGCGTCAAATCTCCATCCCCACCCGACGCCATAGGCTTGAACGACGGGTTCGCCTGGCAATTGTGCCCGCAGTTCCAAGCGAGGGTCGACGCTGGAGAGCAGTAACCTGTACTGGCGTAGTGAGTGTACGGCCGGAACGCGGTGACCTGTGTCATGTTGAGTGCAGTGATGCTCGCGTGCCCCTCGCGGTTCAGCCATGCTGGAAACGCAGCGGCCTGCCATGTGGAACTTAAAACGAGTCCGCACGCTGTGAATGCCGCGGACAGCCTGATCTTCGACCTCGAGCAGCGACCCATTCTGAGTCCAAGTCGTTGAGGAAGTCGTCCGTGGTCTAAGGGGGGGCGCGGGGTGGCTATAAACGACTCGGGGAGGCCAAGGATGCTGCGGCAGAGCAAACACGAGTCGAGGAGGACGCGAGGCGGCCGGTGCGGTTGGGACGACATCTTGAGATCTTATCACATCCATCCTCTCCCTTCGTATTCGAAATTGACTTCTTCATCTTCCATTCGAATGTGACCCGCCTCGATGCGGACTGCGGAAGGCCTCGCACTGCTGCTGCCGTCGAAGATGTCCCCCGGTACCCGGCTACTCACCTACGTATGCTCCCGGCTAGATGATGTCACGAAACTGCAATACCGTGTCAACGGGGCCGGTGACCTGGTCGCTGGTGTTCGCGCACACGGTGCGGGGACAGGACGGCTTAGACGTCCTGGGCCCCGTCGAACATGAAGTCTGAAAAGCCCGGATAAGCCGATCACTTCCACGAACGCAGCCGCATTAGTTTGTCGAAGGTGCCCTACGTTCCGTGCGGCAAGGGGCATGAGGCCAACTATCGTTTACGGCGCATGCTGTGGACTCAAAGCCCAACTTGAAAGGACGTGCGCACGGTCGGAATAAAACGCTAACAGGCGCAGCCTCAGGACGAAGGAAAAAGTAAGTGCTCCGATGCACCACTCTCGAGCGTAGCCATGGTACTCACGAGGTAGGACTCGTGTTTCAAGTTGGCGCGACAACTCTGTTCCAGGGAGTACAAAATGGTGGTGATGAGTCGGTGCCTCGCAGAGACAGGCGCTTCAGCTCTGTCAGGCGCCGCTAACTAATTTAGGGTTGCCTTGTTGAAGGCCACAGGCGGACAACCTAGGCGTCGCGGACGACGATGACGAGCAACTCAGTCTTTGTTCTTGGACAGTGGACTCGGTGAGGACAGGTGGAATCCCGGGCTTGACCTTCTAACATGTTGTCTCGAACTCTTGGCCTCCTAAAGTTCTTGCTCTTCCCCATTTGGGCCGAACAAACCCCCAATTCCCCTTCCCTCTGTCGATCACGCAAAAAACACAGGCTTTCAGAAACGCATCCTGTGGATCTTCCACTCCGTCCTAGAGGAAGGTCGTGAGTCAGCTCTTTCTGTGGAAGATAAGATAACCCATCCAGTTCCAGATTAGAGGATTTGAACCTGGACGTCTTCCAGCTCGTCGTGGATCAGCTGCAGCAACAGGATGCTGACCTTTGTGCCCTCGCATCCTCCTCTCGCAAGTTTCGTTCTCTCACTTCTCCCCGCTTATTTGCACGATGTAAAGTGGTGGACATCACCCAACCCGGGCCCCATGCCCGGCATAAGCTATTGGTTCATATGTACGGTAAGCCCTCATCATTCTGTTCTTGCTGGTATGTGGCAATCGGATGCTTTAAGACATATAACCCAATCCGGCCGTCTTGATCAAGACGGCGATTTGCTACGGTTTGAGACTCTCCTCGACCAGTTCCTCTCCCTCAACTCTGTCGCTCTTGAGCACTCCGGTGGCAGGCTTCCGTGGGACATTCTGAAGGTGTGCACCGTCAGGTCACGTCTAGAGTTGCTCACCGTCAACCTTGAATTCTACAACCTTAAAGTCCCGCTCTACCCTCAGGACGACGTCGCTGCAACCCCCGTTTCCCTGAAGACGTTAACATGGACATATACTGTGTGGCGCGAACGGGCAGAATGCAAACTGCCATCAAGACGTGGCTATCGCCAAACAGACGTGCGCCCTATTTTCGCCTTCGAACGCGCATGCATGACAGGCATCGTCCTGAATATGCGTAATACCGTCCAGTCCCTCTCGCTGCCCATTTAGTCGGCTCCAATTTGCGCTATGGCGGAGCTGTCGTCGCCACGTCTTCGTCACCTATCGCTTCTTGGCCGCTTCCTCGACGTTGAACACGTCTCATCGCTACAGCATCTCCTCCCGGCCGTCCCTTCTCTTCGAAGCCTGTCTATCCTAGCAGGCAGGATCTGGGACCTAGGCACCCGAGGACGCTACCCCAGACTTCCTAAAACTTTCTTCTTCTGCGACTTCTGTCCCGGCTGGCTTTGAATTCCTCGTTTCCTGGCAACTTGGACTCGAGGGAGCATCCTGAACGCGAGCCATCCCCTCCCCCCGTCCTCTCTGAGCTCCGCTCCCTCGCGATCGCGTACCCCGATCCCAACGATGATATATTCTCACTCAGCATGCCGCATCTCACGCACCTGTCTCTCTGTGACCACCCGCGTGTCTCCCGCCAGCTCCCGTACGACTACAATCTCCGGGACGGCCAAGAAGCGCGACCCTGGGCTCCCCACTCTTGTCCCCGGGTGAAGCTCTCTCCGTCCTGCAGCGCATGGATCTCTCCCGCCTGACGAGTCTGGAGCTGGTGTACGTCGCACCAGATGCCGGTTCCGACGATGCGCTTATGTCGTACATTGCGCAGGCGCTGCCGGGGCTCGAGCACCTCGAGCTGCATCGCTGTCGTGCATCGGAGGGCCGCGAACGGTCAGCCGGCCGCGTCCAGCATGTGAGTCTCTCCTTCCTCGTCTTGCAGCTCCCCCCGGCAGGAGTCTTTTTGCTGACAGTGTAGCACTCCCCCTGGCAGATATATATTGCGCAGCTGCTCTCGGCGACGACAACACTTTGCACGCTACGGCTCAACCTCGACTTCCCCGAGGCCCACCAGGCGTATTGCGCGAACTAGCCGAAGAGGGCTGCCTGGCTGGCGCTGTTCAGAGACGAACGCGGTCCCGAGATCGTTGAGATTGTGGCATCGTCGTGTCCCCAGCTTGAGCACGTCGCGCTGCTGTACCATGGCTATGAGGGTGGAACGTGGGCCGAGTTCCACCCGCAGAGGTGCGCTGAGCCGCGTTTTGTGCTCGATGACACCCGGGAGCATCTGTACGTCCTGTGCACTGGCCTTGTTCTCCGTGCTCTCTGTGAAAGTTCGCGGGTGGCCGACGAGAGGGGTCGCGTTTGGCCCGAGATGAGTAGGATGAAGATGGGGGTATCTCGTTGCAAACGCGTAGCATACATGGTGTATCGACGAGGCCTATGTACGAAAATCATTATCGACGGTACTGGCGGGCCGAGCGGAACCGGGCACGAAGCGCCCAAAAGCCAACACTCTCTACCTCTATGTGCCTTGTGCTGATGTTTGCTGTATTTTCAGAGACCCGGAGCCCCGTGCCAGAGAATGGGAGTCGATGTGATTGCATTTGTGTGTTGTGGAAGACCTGTGGTGTTCCGATAGTGTTAGACTGCTCTGTGCACGCTTTGATGATCGCGTTTTGTGTATTATAGGTCCTCGAAATACAACCTATCTCACTGGCAACCTTCACTTCATTGAGGAACCTTTGCAGAGAACGGGGTCGTAACAATCGGTATCTTTCCAGGCACAGGAGGGGGACAATAGAATTGACCGATCCATCCTGTATCTCAACTCGGTGATTAAATCAGCACAAAGCATTCGCAGCTGCTCTGATGGTCAGTGATTTCTGCCGTTCTCCAGCCGCCGCTTATTGGCTGATGAAAATATTGCGACCTTGCGGTTCAAGGGACCCTTTGAAGTTCGACGCGGAGCATCGTGGAATACGTGCTGTCCCCAGGATCGACCAACCCTGCGTGCGGCTCGCGGCCCAGAGCATTTTGAAGGAGGGCAG
>JAKLMY010000458.1:0-18320 GCA_022814645.1 Ganoderma meredithae | reverse complement strand
AGGTCTCTGCATGTATATAAGGGGCGACACCTCAGCAGTGACCCCCCAGTTTTCAGTCTCTTGTCTATACAACTACTGCTCTGCGAGCAGTACCTTCACACCTCTACGTCCTCTAGACTGAACAGGTCTAGTATCCAAACTCTAGTCAACCACTAGTCTTTGGTCTAAACGGCTTAATCTATTGAAGGATAGATTAAGGATGTAACACCAAGTCACTCAAACTCATCCACCCTGTCTTCAACGAAGCCCTCCTCCTTCCACAAACACCCCCTGACTTCCCTAACCAAGCCAACCCATGAGCATAACCTCAGACTCCTCCCACAAATGAAACACGGTAGAAACCCGAGTCCATCTACAATGCACGATGGAACAAAGGCACTCTCGAGTACCTTGTACGATGGGCCGGACTCCCCAGCTACAAAGCCACATGGAACAACAGGAGCTTCATAGTCGAACAGGGCTAGCTACCACTCCTTGACCGCTTCCACCGGGACAACCCTGATGCCCCCAAGCCACTCAAAATCAAAGTCACTAGAGTGTGAGAAATCACCGCTATACCAGAGTACGAGCGAGAATGGCGAAAGTGGGATGCCACGTTCGAGCGATGGCAGCAACGCTGAGCCAGTCAAGGACTATCCATGATAACCCTACCCGAAGAACCACCGCTCTTTTCGTCCGCTATGTACCATGACTAAAATACCCTCCCTTTTAATTGCCACCCCAGAGATGCCTTAGGACGGAGCCCATTGCTTACGAGCAAGGCAGGCAATAAACCCCGAAGGGTCTGTGTACCACCCGACAGGAAGTCGGCTAACAGTCTCTCTACGGCGACAACCAAGCCACCCACCTTGGCAGGAATGGAATTCCACCTCCACTTGGAGACTTAGCTCACCTTATTTATCGGCTGGCGGACAATATTATTGTTTCCTCTTTTCCTTACCTTAGCTCAATTTGGAACCTCTTGCCTACAGCGGGGGTAATGTCATGATACGATTTCCATTTTCCTTTTTAGTCTTCTCCAGTACAGCATGACACAGGCCAGTACGATACGATATCTCCGACTGCCCGTGCGAGTCTTCATGTTCCGGATATGAGTGCACACAGTTCGAGACCTCATGTCTGTACCCATGACTTGCCACGACCTAACAATACCCACATGTATCCACAACTCCGAAACGACCCATAGACCCCTGATACTAGACAGGATCTACAACTACTTCACGACCATATGCCCTATGCCCTATGTCCCCACGTACCTATGTAGAATCTCTATATAAAACCCCACCACACAAAGCTAGATCCCCAGTCTTCGTGTTAGCAGCATTAACCGTGAAACCTGCTCCACTATTGCTTGGTAGATGTTTCCCTTGCTAAACAGGTTTCGCCTCAAGGCTTCTCACCGCCGTCGGTTCCCTCCGTAAAGATGTGACAGCCGACACCCCCCTCGCACAACCCCCACGAGTGTAGCACTCGAGGTGAGTTGTGACAGTATGCTAGGCATCGAGAAGCCAGGTGGCCTCCTCTGCATCTCCAACAGTTAAGCCATAGACTGTCTTCACTTGACATTGACATCCCTTCACCTTCCCACAGATGAGGTTAACATGCTGGCTGGCCTGACTGAACATTACAAATAGTATCACAAGGGCACAATTGAGACTTACAATGGTGTGGAGCTTTCAATGGTAGAAATTGTCTATTTCTTTGTTGCTCTTGAGCATCTTGGCCATATTGCTGTATCCTAATGCAATCACATGCTTGATGAAGATGGAGCATGCAAAATTGCTGTCCTTGTTGGAGAAGGCATTGAGGAGGCAAACACTTTTGGTTTGCACTCCCAAATGGTGCAGTGGACAACCCAGTAGACATGAGGGTGTTGGTCACTAAGATTTAGATAGTTGCTGCCATACCAGACAATGTCGATATGGGTGTCTTTATTATCATCATCATCATCTCTAGAGTCAGATAGAAGTCTGATACATCCTGTGAATTGAATTTGAGTAATAAACAAGTGAATATAATAAGTACACTCAACATCCTGATAGCAATGGTATCACTGACACTCTGGAATGGGGTGGGGCAGTGTGTCATTACCACTGGAACTGTTGTTGCTACCATCATTGTCAATGAACCAGGGATTCTACAGAAAGTATGTGAGTCATCTAAGTCTCAGGGCAAACACACCTCATCAATGTGCTTGCATTTGGAACTCTTATGCTTGCTAGAAGATCTTTCTCTCTGTCTTCCTGAGAACCCCCACAAGGCATTATTATGAGAATAGAACAAAACAGATGAAGAGACATACCTTGTTCCTTAACAATACAGGAAGAGCCCACCTTGCCTGCACTGACTGTGCTATCTGCACCCCAGCCATGTGTTCTCTGATTCTGCTCATTCGCCTGTGCCTTCTCCTGCATCTTTGTCTTCACTTGCTTCTTTGCCTTCATATGATGTTGCTTGTCCTCATCATCTAATGATCTCTTGTCCAGTTTGTATATATAGTGATTGTGCCTCTGTTCCTTCACCTTTGCCTTTGTGTTACGATAGGCCCATGATGGTCACGAGGTCATAACACTAAGAGTCAAGTTGTCTTTGGTTCATCGGGGGTCAGGAGCTCATGACTGGTCAAAGGTGGGTCAGCCTGAGAGGTCAAGGATGTCAAGGCAAATATATAACTAGGTCGAGCTGAGGGACTCTCAGCTCGGACGTCGCTCCTTATATACATGAGGAGAACAATAGCAACCTGGGACAATAAGAACAAGAACAATAAGTAACTGTCGGTCTGGTATGGCTAAGTATAGCTGGAGCCAGGGTACAGTAAGTGATTCATGCAGTGATAGATGAAGAGGCCATGCACGAGGCTGAGTGTATGGCAGTGATAGTGATACAATACAAAGAAGAATAAACTGAGATATCGATCTGGACTGCATACCGTGACTCTGCATAACCAACTCTACTGTGTAGCATAACATAACTCCCTTCCTACACCAAAGGCCTCCATGCCTTCAACTAACCCAGAGTCACACCATATGATGGTGGTGGCTTGTCTCCATGATCACCTCATTCTGTGCCGGCAGGGGTAGTGTAAATGGGAGGAGAGGCAACGACCTCTGGGCCGAATTCCACAGGGCTCCAGTTTGTGAAGGCATTATGACTGGCTGTCGAGTAAGATCAGGGAGGAGGCTTATGAGATGAGCAAGGGCGTCGATGAGCGCTTGTACAGCAAGAGCGGAGCAGGGCTCAACAGTCAGGCTGGAGACAAGATGTATTGAGCGAGTAACTAACAAGTGAGAATACAGCAAGGCTTACCTAGAGACAAGAGGTCAAAACTGAGGTCTCCAGGTAGTGAAGTACAGGCCTTATATACATGCAACGGACAATGGGAAACAGGGACAATAGGTAACTATGGACATGGGAACCAGTGGAAGAACAATGAGATGTAGTACAATGACAATGGGAACAGTAGGGTTACAAAAGTTATTGTACTTTAAGATCAAGGAGTGGGTTTGCTAAACAACAGAGGACAATAAGGACGACGAGGAGGCAAACTGTCCGAAAAGAGAAAGCAAGACACTGGGGTAGGCGCTGAGTGGGCCATTCATGACAGAAGGGCCACTGATTACCGTACATCAGGCACATAATTGGATCATGACTAGAGGCTCTGTTGCCACAGTTAGGACAGAGATAGTGTGGGCATTTGAGATACAAATGTCCAAACACCATACAGGGTCTACACCACAGAGGGGGGGCAAACGAAGTGTTGTTGCTTGCTTCTGCAACTGGTGGAAGAGGGGAGGGGGAGGCGACCATTCTCCTAGGGTGAGTGTCCAGATCACTACTTGGCACACCCAATGGTACAGGCAGTGCAGAGAGAGGTCCCACCACTTCACTGCTCAGTGGGCTGGCCGAAACAAAGCCCACAGTTGATGAGAGCAGGTTGAGGCCAGGCACTGCAAGAGGTGGGCCAGGAGTGGGCACCCATCTGGGTGGAGCTGGAACTATGGGGGGTTCTTCTAGGTCTTCCTCCATTCTGTCCTGAGTGCATGGGTGGACTTGGCAGAGATGCAGAAAATCACTCTGTTGGCAGTGTCATGACTGTCTGGTGAAGGGTCAAGGGAGACCCGCAGGGCCTGCACTTGAAGGAGGGGAGGGGCTATCAGTGGCCCATCAGGATTCATGCTCATTGTCAGGGTTGAGTTGATAGAGGGTGCTGACATGTTTGTCGAAGGGGGTGTGCTGGAGGCTGTTTTTGATGATGAAGCAGAGGGTGGAGGTGTGGTTGATAATGCAGGAGGTGGTTGCTAGGAGGAGAGCTTGATTGGGTCATGGAACTTCAGCTGGGGCTTGGAGAGAATGCAAGTCTAGGTATAGGTGAGAGATGGTTTGGTGGGCCTCGAACAGTTCATTCAAGAGGAAGTTGCTGACTAGCGCTTGGGCAGTCCAGTCAGGTGCATAGTATGCAGCCCAATGACCTCCAAGTACGGATCATCGTCCTGTAGGTTGGACCAGAAGACTTCTCTGCACTGGTCTCCTGCCATGATTTCATCGTCCGAGAGGTCCAAGAGCTCAGTTGGGTCGACAGTAGCGTGGTCCGGTGTCTCGGGGTTGCTGTGTCATCAGTGGTGCAGGAATCAGGTGAAGAGAGGGGGTCCCATGCTGGTTCTTCCTTCTGGTTGTGCCTCGGTTCTAATTATCGTTGGTGTGTTCAGAGGTGAGGGTGTCATTGGTTGGGTCGAGGGGGTCGCGGAAGTCTAAGAGGTGGCAGTAGAGGTGGGTGAGGACAGTGAGGACAGCAAGGTTGGCAGTGAGGAAGAGGATGTAAGCAGCAAAGCAGAGGAGAAAGGGGAGTTGATGGTCAGTCACCATGCATTCCAACTGCCATTGTTGAACTTGTGGTGGTTGTGGGTGTGGAGGGAGTGATCGAGGAGGCAGTAGGAAGAGTTGTGGAGAATGAAGATGAGGAAGAGGAGGGAGATGGCATAGAGGGCAAGTAGGAAGAAGGCAAAGATGGCGAGTTCAGGGAGCATTGAGTGGGGGAGGATGCCAGTTAGGGGAGCTTCTTGGCTTTTTTATACTCTTGGAGGATCTCCATGCAGTTATTCAGATCTTCTTTCCACACCCACATATTTTCTGCACTGGAGTATCCTTTCTATTATACTAGGTACTTGACACCTGAATTTGTCCTTCTATAGCTGACAATAGCTTGGACTTCATATTCTTCTTCTCTATCTATCAGATCTGGCAGTGGTCATGAGAATCCTGGTCTATATATGGGGTTCTCATAGAAAGGGGACAATAAGGAGGCATGGAACACAGGGTGGATCTTCCAGAATCAGGGCAGTGCAAGGTGGTACGCAAGGGGGCTGAGCACTTCTTCGATGGTGAACAGTCCTTTCCGTTTGGGTGCGAGTTTCCCGCTTGCATATCTCCTTTTCAGGTTATGGGCTTCTAGCCAGACTTTTTGTCCTTCGGAGAAGGGGGCAAAGGCTTTCTTGGCTCAGTCCTTCATTACCTGTCTGGCGAGTTTGTGGGCAGCATTAGCTTCCTTTCGTGCCTTCTAGAGGTTAGTGATTCATTCCTGAATAGCAGGGACATTGGTAGAGGAGAATCTGGTGGGGATGAGGGCTGGGTCGTAGCTCATTATTAGGAAGTAGGGTGAGGTGTTACATGCAGAATAGACATGGGAGTTGTGGCAGATCTTGGCATCAATAAGGTGTTTGATCCAGTCTCCAGGTTCATCTTCAAAGTAGCATTGTAGGTAGGTTTCCAGCTCCTGGTTGACTCATTCGGTAGACCCATCAGACTGGAGATGGTAGGCTGTAGAGAGGGATATTTGGATCTTGAGGATTCGTCTGAGTTCTTGCCAAAATACTGACGTAAATTGAGACCCTCTGTCAGAGATGATCTTGGCAGGTAGCCCAAAACAGTGGATAACATATTCATAGTACAGCTTCGCAGATTCTTTGGCAGAGATCATCTTGGTACATGGGATGAAAATTACCCCCTTTGTAAGGCCATGGTCTACCACAACCATAATTGAGTCTTTCCCATCCTTTGTGAGGGGAAGTCCGGTGATGTAGTCAATGGAGACCTGCTGGAAAGGGTAGGTGCATCCTTCAGCAGGTATTGGCATAAGTGGTGGGGTGGTGGGGTGCATGTTGATCTTGTTTTGTTGGCATGTGGGACATCTGGCACAGTATTTCTGGACCATGGGCCACATGCCTGGCCACCAGTAGGACCGTTTGAGTAGTTTGTAAGTTTTTTGTCTCTCTGGGATGCCCAGCAGAGGGCACGTCGTGATGTTGTCTGAGCAAATCTTGCTAGAGTCGTCCATCGTCAGGTACAAAGTATCAGTTCTTGTAGAACAAGAGATTGTCTTTTTGTCATAAATCTGTGAGCGGGGAGACGTCCTTTGCCCTAGATGGCATCAGTGAGCTTCTGTCCAAAGGTGTCTGCTGCAGTGGCGGTTTGTAGTTCAGCTATGAGTGCAGTGTCAACAATACGGACAAAGAGGTTGTCTGGTAGTACTATTCGGGCTTGGTTGTCTTGGTTGTCCTTTGGGCAAAGGTCTGGTTGCTGGAAGAGGGCATCAGATTGGAGCATCTGGGTGCTTGGGACATGTTGCAGGTGCAGGTCGAATTGGGAGAGGAACAGTGCCAATCAGGCCTGTCGTCTGGTGAGGTCTTGATACTTTGTCCAGTATGTGAGATTCTTGTGGTTGGTTTGTATCGTGATTGGGTGTTTGGAGCCTTTGAAGTGGTGGCGCCATTCCTCCAGTGCTCTGGCAATACCAAGGAGCTCTGGGTCATAGATTTCGTAGTTTCGTTCAGCTTCATTGAAGGATTTGGAGATAAAGAAACATGGGTGCAGGGCTCCTTTGGAATTGTGTTGCATGAGAACTATGCCAGTGGCCCATTTTGAGGTGTTAGATTTGATGACAAAGGGCTGTTCCGGGTCAGGCATGATGTGGATGGGTTTAGAGAGGAATCATTGCTTAAGTGTCTCGAAGGCTGTTTGCTGTCCTTCCTTCCATTCCCAAGGGGTGTTCTTCCTTGTGAGTTCGTTCAGTGGTCGTGCTACATCCGAGAAGTGTCCAATGAATTGTCGGTAGAAATTTCCGAATCCTAGGAAGGATCAGACTTCTTTGACAGTGGTGGGGATCGGCCAGTTGGCAATTCCTTTGAGCTTGACGGGGTCCATTGCGATCCTTCCAGGGTGGATGATTATTCCGAGAAATTCTACTTCAGTTACTTCAAAGAGGCACTTCTTGATCTTGAGGTAGAGGTCATGTTCCACTAGTTGTTGCAAGAGTCAGCAGGTTCATTCTTGATGTGTCTTCTGGTCCTTGGAGAAGATGAGGATGTCATCTATGTAAATGACAAGCCACCCTTCATTGATCATGTCTTCTAGAATCTTGTTCATTATTGCCTGAAAGGTGGCTGGGGAGTTGCATAGACCAAAGAACATGACTGTGGGTTCGAAGAGCCTGTGATGCTGCTTTCTATTGATCCCCTTCTTTGATGTGGATGTTGTTGTATCCTGCCCTTAGATCGAGTTTTGAAAAGATGGTGGCTCCTTCAAGCTGCTCGAACAGTTCCTTGGGTAGTGGCAAGGGGTAGGCGTTCTTGACCATCCCTTCCTTCAGGTACCTGTAATCTTGGCAGGGGTGGTGTCATGAACGGCCCACTCAGCACCTACCCCAGTGTCTCACTTTCTCTTTTCGGACAGTTTGCCTCCCATGTTGTCCTTATTGTCCTCCATTGTTTAGCAAACCCGTCCCTTGTTCTCAAAGTACAATAACTCCTGTTACCCTACTGTTCCTGTCATCATTGTACTACATACCATTGTTCTCCCACTAGTTTCCATGTCCATAGCTACCCATTGTCCCCGGTTCCCATTGTCCGTTACACATATATAAGACCTGTACTTTGCTACCTGGAGACCTCAGTTTCGACCTCTTGTCTCTAGGTAAGCCTCACTGTATTCTTGCTTGTTAGTTACTCGCTCAATACATCTTGTCTCCAGCCTGACTGTCGAGCCCTGCTCCGCTCTTGCTGTGGAAGTGCTCATCGACGCCCTTGCTCGTCTCATAAGCCTCCTCCCTGATCTTACTCGACAGCCAGTCATAACAGGTGGAGTCCTCCATCTTTCTTTCCGACAAAGAAGAAGGGGGAGGCCATCAGGGATTTTGATTCACATATGTATCCTTTCTTCAGGTTTTCTTCAATGAATGTGTTCTAAGCTTCTCATTCCTTGGAGGAGAGCAGTGATAGGCCTGTAGTGATGGGCCTGTAGCCCATTATGTGCCTGTTTTTCGCATTCCTGATGCTCTGTCAGACTTCTCGTGTCACAAGCCAGGAGCCCGATGTCGCATTCTGGTCCAGTTCAGTCCGACATCTCACACTGACATTCTATCCTGACTTTTCCAACAGTTCTTTCATCACCTCTGACATTGCCCGCTTTGTCGTGACCTCTGTCTCTGATCGGTTTCTGGCTGTCCTATTCTGCCCTTTGCTAGACGTCAGAGTATATTTTGGTGTGACATCACATGATGTCTCGTGTGACATTTGCACATCACTTCCTCGATATTCACCTCATCCCTTCTCGCTATTGGTTAGATAAGATTTCCTCTCTGTTCTCTTGTGTTTATCTTAGTTTCTAGGGTTCTCTCTGTATAGTATATAGATGCCTTCAGGGTTCCCAGCAATACAGATTTCAGCTCCCGGGTTGACTTCTCATTTTCCATTGTGACTTCTGCAAGCCGCATTGCTCTCAACATTGTTCCCAACTTCCTGTTCAACATCGTGTTCCCCACTGCCCATTGCAGACTCACTGAGAGTCTTATCTGTCTGCCTGTTTGTCGCCATTCTTGGGCCTGAGTGCCCTCATCACATCGCCATATCATAGCCTGCCATGGGCTTCTATCATCCTATAGCTTGCCATGAGCTTCCGTTGTCATCTTTGCTGTCTATCGCAAGCCCTTACAACATCGCCTCCCGCAATGTCTGACTTTGTCTCTCCCCACTGTTGGTTGGTAGTCCCCGTCTGTCCTCCTGATTTTCCCTAGTTGGTTTTAGAGCACCCAACGACTCTCTCCTTCTTTAGAGGTCAGCTGGTTCTGTTCATTTTCTTGGCAGTTCTCCAGACTGTACACATCATTTGGAGCCCACTACAAGGGTTTCTGTCAGTTTTCGCCAAAGCTGCTCAGCACATCGCTGATGACCCACGGTTCCTCTATGACATCAATCAGCTTGCCAGGCTCGTCGAAGAATCTCGCCGATTCCATACTCCATCCTCGACCTCACAATTCTCTCCTGCATCGCTGACTGCTCTTTCATTGCACTTCCCTGACATTCTCGCTGCTGACCGCAGCCCACTGTCTTTCCAACAATGGTCGTATTCTGATACTGTTTTCACTCTGTCATCTAACCATTGGAGATGTGAGCTCCAAAATCTCGGAGTCAGTAAAGAAGACCCAGTAGTCACTTCGACGTCCCAGGCACCTGCCGACGATTCGTACGAGCCTAATCTCAATCTCACCCCCGAGTCAGATTCTGACCTTCACCTTCCCAGTTCACTCTTTCACCTGTCGGTCCGTACCTCTGCCTCCACCTTGCAGTTTCAGCTTTCGAATTCAGGAGACCTGATGCTGCTGTCACCAATGCCTTTCCGACCTCACATGCTGTTAGGCTCGCTTCCACCTCTAACTATCTCGGTGGTTCACATTTCTCATGCAAATTCGCCCCCAGTGCTGCCCCTGGCACCTGCAGTGAGAAATGTTATCACACCTGTTGGATCTGCGACTTCTACATCCGCGATGTCTTCTGGAAAGTTGACAATGCCCGTACAGGGCGAGCGGACTTGCCCTGTGCTAGATGAGTCTCAGCCCTGGTCCATTAACCATTATTTCACTGATCTCGATGTACTCTTTGTAAAGCATGCTGTCCTGAGTCTGACCGCTGATGATCAGACTGCAAGGAAGCAGCTCGCTGTACACTATGTATGGCCCCACGTTGAAGAGTCATGGACATGCCTTCCCACCTATGCCAACAACACTATGACATTCA
Organism: Ganoderma meredithae; assembly: GCA_022814645.1. Classification (NCBI taxonomy): domain Eukaryota; kingdom Fungi; phylum Basidiomycota; class Agaricomycetes; order Polyporales; family Polyporaceae; genus Ganoderma; species Ganoderma meredithae. Next base: position 8,256 of record JAKLMY010000458.1, on the reverse strand, counting down.
AACAGTTTAAAATCGAGATCTACACGCTCTACACTGGTGTCAGCCAAGTCCGTGATTTCATCTCTGACAACATCCGACGACTTGTCAAGGAGCAGCAGAAGGAGAAGCAGATAGCCGACATTAATGACTATTTGTGTTTCTACGTCAAGGCGCTGCCCATGCTTAACAGTCTGTTGTCAAAAAGTCGCATTACGCACACCACTGCAAATTCCTATCTCGCCGGGGTCCTCGACCCAAGCCTCTAGGCCTCGATTACCTTGCGACTCAAGCACACCTTCCCGAATCATCCTGCTGACACACCGTATACACTCAAGCAGTTCCACGATGCAATGACCTATGTGCTCCAGTATTGCAACGATGATGCTGATGCAATTTTCCATACAGCTGGGTCTGTGCCATGATACGCAGAGCACAGCACAGCTCCGATGTCAGACAACATCTGCGCGCAGTCCCCTGTCAAGACAGAAGATGTCTCATCCATTGCCGATTTGCTCACAAAGTCAGTGGTGGCCACTCTTGAGAAGGCGATTCCTGCTGGGCAATACGGTGGACAGTGCGATCACCCACCACACATAGGAGGAGGATACGGCCCTGGTGCAGGTGGCTTTGGTGGTTTCAGATGTTGCCCTAGCCCCAGTCCATGCTGTTATTATTGCGAAAAGGAGAATTGCAACACCAAGACTTGCCAGGAAGTCATGGACGACATCCGTGATCACAAGATTTGTCACGAGAATGGTATTATTGTCATGTATGATGGAATGCACATTTCTAACTTCAATGACAGCCATACCATGCATGAAAAGGTCAACACCTACTGTGACATCAACTGCAGTGCCACTCCACTGCCCGTCGACCATATGCTCCTTGAAATCTCACTGAATGTGCCTGACGAAGAACCTTTGCCATATGATGTTGCCAAAAACACGCTCGACGAAGTTGTGCAGTTTCATCTCGATGCAATAAACAAGCTATGCAGCCGTAATTGCAACCTGCAGTTCGATGGGGTCTACATTCCTCCACACCAGTCGCGAGGCTCTATTCATTGCAACAACGCCTCTTTCGAACGTCCCCCTGCCATAGCAGACTGCTTTGTCCCTGCTGCATCACAGTCGAAGCCTCCTGCTCCTGTCACTCATGCACAACCCACTGCCACATTGCGTCCTGATACTAGCGACATTACAGCACACGCACCAGTCACGCCTGTTCAGCAAGCCGAACCAATGCACCCATACGCGTCAGCACGTGCAGTGAACAACGCAGCTCCACTCAATTCTCACCCAATAGCGCCATTCCACAGTGTCAGACCCTATGTCGGAGATCAGCCTGCATGCCCTGTGGGTGCACCCGCCATCGATACATCAGAGGATCGCATCTTTTTACATGCAATGCAAGCTCTGCCATGTGTCACACTTTTGCTCGACAAGTTGATTAATATCATGCCAGGAATCAAGCGCCACCTGCACAACGCGACTAGTGGACATTGTGTCCTTCGCCCACCTGAGCAGCACCCCACAGAGCCAGCTGTCGCGGTCCCTCCAGCAAAGCCTAGCGATGTTGCAGAGCCTGCAAAGTCAGCAGACAAAATGGTGGAGCCTCCCAAGCTGGCTGCCAACAAGGTCCCGGCTGACAAACTGTCTGCAACGCCCAGGATCCTTAACATCGCACTGCCCAAGGGACCCCAGTGCAGCCCTGCTGTCCAAACAGCATACCTAGAAACTGTACCTGACTCGGAGGTGGATTGCAACACTTATGCCACAGCCGAGGCTGCTCAGCTAGATGAAGCTGTCGCCACCTCGCTTGAGCCTGTCGATTGTTTCTCCACTGAGGCCATGTCGAGCCAGGCCGTGCTGTACGTCGCTGACAATGGAGATGGTACATATGTTGCAGGCAAAGATCAACATTGTATTTGCATGATTTGGTGCACCATCAATGGAGGTCACATCACAGAATGTATCTTCGATGGTGACTCACAGATTGTCACGGTCAGCGAAGAGTGCAGCTCACAACTCAAGATCACAGTCAGTCCCTTAGTGATGCTCAGTATCTGATCTGCGAACGGCTCCCTCGACGGTGTTGTCGGACTAGCACGCGATGTTCTGGTTCAGGTTACACCAAAGATTACTATCCTTCTCTAGATGTTTGTCATGTGAAATGCCTCCTACAATGTCTTGCTCGGTCACCCCTTTGAGGTCCTCCTCAAAATGAAGACCAATAATCTGGGGCCAGACTGACAATTCATTACAATACACTGCCCGAACATGCCAGAGGTTGTGTGACTTCTGATGTATGCCCGAGGAGAGTTTAGCACACCGGCACTGGCTCAGATAAAGAGTTTTCGGATCTAGAGGACCTGTTTGAGGATGGAGACACAACTGCTCTCATGATCAAGTTTAACTCAGTTGTGGACTCAGCATTGGCTGTCATGTACACCAAACTCTGTGATTTGAGCAGCTACTTACTGACTGATGCTTACTTGTTATCTTGCGACAGTTTCTCTCAATATGCCTACCAAAGAACAGCTGGTTAAATCTCACTCAACTGATGTCTATCTCTCTTTGCTCTGATCTCGCCTGCCGATCTCTTCTTCACCAACATCTGATCAAAGCCAAAAACATTGCACAACCAATTCAAACATCGGGCCCACCACACCTGATCATCCCACCCTTATTAACCAATGCCTCATAATGAAAAAAAAGTACAAGCCCGTGGCCCTTAAGGCCCAGCCGCTCCTCGTGGACCTACTGTCCAAATTTTGTATCGAGCGCAAAATCCTCGGCGACCTGCTCATGGGTATGCCTCTGTTGAATCTGTCCCCCCCTTCCAACTTCGTGCCCGGTGAATGATACATGACAGAACATCGCAATGAGCTTCATGCCCAACACGAGCACTTTCTGTGGCCCACCGAGCTTGACCTCATGGACGACATGATTTTGAATCAGGAAAGTGCCTTCATGTGGACCGATGCTGAGCGTGGCAGCTTTTGTCATGACTTCTTTCCCCCTATCGAGATCCCAACCGTCGTACACAAGCCCTGGGTATTGTGCAATATTCTGATCCCTCCTGGCCTATATGATGAGATCTGCAACCAAATTTGGAAGAAGATCACAAGCGGTGTATACGAGCTATTGAACTCCTGTTATTGCTCCTGCTGGTTTGCAGTCGCGAAAAAGGATGGTTGAGTTCACATAGTCCATAGCCTTGAGCCCCTCAAGGCTATCACCATTCAGCACTCCAGCGTGCCCCTGATCCCTGAGTACATCATTGAACAATTCACCGCCCAATCTAGCATAGGCTTCTTCGACCTTTTTGTCGGATACGATGAGCATGAAATCGTGGAGGGGTCACGTGACTTGACAACATTCCAGGCACCTTTTGGCGTGCACCGACTCACTACACTACCCATGGGATGGACAAATTCTGTTCCCATCTTTCATGACAACATGACCTGCATCCTCCAAGCCAAAATCCCCACAATAGCCACAGTCTACATCGATGACATTATTACCAAGGGCCCCGACTCTGACTGTCGTTTACCCGATGGCTCATACGAGACAATCCACGGGAACCCAGGAATCCGTTGCTTTGTCTGGAAACATCTCACTGTCAACAATCACATTATCTGACATATTGGTTACACTGGTGGTACCTTCTCCAGACCCAAAGCGTGGCCATGCATTGATGAACAAGTGCTTGTCAGAAGTCGCTGCACTCTAATAGGTCGCCTCCCTGAGTGCAAGCACATCAATGTGATATGCAAGTGGGAACCGTGCAAGACCCTGTCGGATGGCCATGCATTCCTCAGCACTGTCAGCATTGCATGCATTTTCATCAAGGACTTTGCAAAATGCACAAACGTGCTTACCCAGCTAACCCGCAAAGATGTCACATTCACATTTGGTCCCAAGCAAATTGCCGCCTTCGATGATTTGAAGGCCGCCCTTCTCAATTGCCCCGCACTCTGACCTCTTTGCTACGAATCCGATGCACCAATTATCCTTGGCGTAGATATGTCGTATATCGCTGTCAGTTATTTGCTCTGTCAACAGGATGTCAACAACACCAAAATTTGATACTACAACCACTTTGGCAGCATCACACTCAACGACCGTGAAAGCCATTTCTCCCAGCTGAAGCTCGAACTCTACGGCCTCTTTTGTGCTCTCTCAGCATTCAAGTTGCGGCTTCTGGGGGTATAAAATCTCATTGTCGAGACCGACACGGGATACATCAAGGGCATGCTCACCAATCCCCACTTGCAGCCATCCACTGTGATAAATCACTGGATTATGAGCATCCTTATGTTCCACTTCAAGCTTGTCCACGTTCCAGGAAAAAAACACGCATCTGATAGTTTGTCGCACCACCCTCAACAACCAGACGACATTGACGAGCCTCTGCTGGATGAATTTGAAGACTGGCTAGAGAACCTTTACAACTTTGTGCACATTGTCAATCCCGTCCCACGACTTCCTCCTGCTTCTATTCCCGCACAACCCGACACAGTCAACATTTTCGTGCAGGGCATTATCCTGCAAGCCCGACCCACCAACATTGTGATTCCACCCTACTCCGACTTCCTGTGAACTAACTATGTGTGCTGGTCCAACACCCAACTGCTTCGCATCTACAAGTTCCTCGACAACTCCAGACACCCTGATGGGCTTGACGAGCGACAATGGGTCACTTTTTATAGATTCGCAACACTCTTTATGCTCAATGCAATGGGAACTCTCTAGCATAGAAATGTCGGCGGTGTGCATTGCAAGGTCTTGCCTGAATCACGTCATGCAGAAGCCCTAGTCGAGCTACACGACTGAGTCAGGCATCGCGGTCTGTTTGTGACGAGTGCATTTGTCTGCAACTGCTTCTGGTGGCCACAAATGGTTCGCAACGTCGAATGGTATGTGTGCACCTGTCATCTCTGCCAGATCTGACAAGTCATACAAATACACATCCCCCCTATCGTGCCTGAACCTACCGCACCCATGGTTCAAATTTATGCTAACTCTATGCATATGCTAGGTCGCTACAAGTATTTCATGTACGCACAATGTGCCATGATGTCATGGGTCGAAGGACGGGCCCTCCTCTCTAAGACTGCGAAAATGCTAGAAGAATGGCTCTTCCAGGACATCATCTGCCGGTGGAACACGCTGTCTGAAATCATTACCAACAATGGCACGCCATAGATCGCAGCAGGCGAATATCTCACTGACAAGTACCATCTACATTATATCTGAATCTCTGGCTACAATTCACAAGCAAATGGTATTGTTGAGTGACCACATTTCAATGTTTGTGACACATTGTTCAAGGCCACAATTGGTGACAAATCGCACTGGTACTGGAGCGTACATACAGTCCTCTAGGCAGATTGTGTCTCTGTGCGCAGGCATCTGGGCTGCTTGCCATACTTCAGGGTCACTGGCAGTCATCCTATCCTGCCTCTCAATTTCAAGGAGGCAACTTACCTTGTCAGCCTGCTGGAATTGCTTCTCACTACTGAAGAACTCATAGCACTTCACACAACAGCCCTACAAAAATGCACCAACAATGTTGACCGATTGCACTCTGACATTTTCACACAGTGACTTTACGATGTACAGAAATTCGAGGACCTGGCGCGATGCGCAGCCTGGCACACCCGTCCTTATCCGCAATACTGCAATAGAAAAGTCGCTCAACCGCAAAATGTGTTTGCGATATCTCAGACCTTACCTCATTGTGTCACACAATCGCAGTGGGGCATACATCTTGTTGGAACTCGACAGCACAGTCTTCGACTGCCCGATTGCTGCATTCCACGTCTTACCTTATCTCGCTCGTCACGACCTGATAACTTACAGTCTCACCAACCTAGACATCAATGCTACTCGAATCTACAATCTGGAGTCCACAACCAACACAGGCGATGGCGTCACCAATGTAGAGACTGACAAATAACCTCGCAGCCCCATTATCGCCACTGCAGGACATGACCGAGGACGGTCAAGGTTTCAGTGAGGAGGAAGAGTGTGACTACGTTGCTGTCTAGTCTAGTTTTGTTTTATTTTCTAAACTCTCCCAGACTTAGTTTCTAGTTTTCTTAAGTTCACTCTGCACGCAACATCTCAAGGACAAATACAGCTCAAGAAAATTGAAGAAAACAAGAAGAAAATCACCAGTACAAAATTCCTATCTATGTACAAGAAGTTGTGCGACACAGCCTATGTCATCTCGATGTCAAAATCTGCTGCCTCTTTATTGTCCTCACCCTCCACGTTGCTCCTGCTGCCTGCTTCACCTGGCAATTCCTCGCCTAGTTGCTCAATGTCACGAATGCTCACCAGTAACTCGTTCTCCTTCACAATGAGCACCTGGTCGAAATTGACCAGAATGTTGATCTGCACATGGGTGAAGGCGCACTCGGCATGAAGGGCACGTAGCTGCCGCTTGACCTCCTTCAGGATTGACATTCCCAACATGTTGTCAAATGCAACTCCTGCGCCAAGAGAGCGGAACACCAGCACCACAGATCGCGAGCCGGACACCTGGTTCTCGGACTTGACTTTACGCTGGAGAGCCGCCTTCCCAGACAGCTAGTGTGTGCGCAATGCGGAGCTGTGAAGCTGGATTGAGCCCACACTGCGATGAGGTGTTGTGGGCACTCTACCTGACGTCATGTGTGCAGAGAGTGATGGAAGACCAGGGGTGATGGCCATCGCTGCTGTCAGCTCGTTGATGGGGTCAGCCTCGAGTGTCGATGAAGTTGCAAGGAGAGAGAGAGGAGGAGGAAGGGTGGTCGTGCCCTGAGCAGATGTCGTCACTGTTGGCACCATTGGCCACAGTGATGACGTTGTGCCCGATGTTGCAACACCCCCTGCCACCCGGTCAGCTAGTGCCTCCACAGCTGCAAACGGCATGGTCAACATACCAGCAGGCCCATCCTGGCATTGGCACCAAGGCCCGTAGAGCTCGCTGCCCTTCTTGCAGCCCTTCGAACCACACACACAGTGGTTGCATTTCATCGCGCTGGATGCCAGGATGCAGTAAAGGGGCTTGACGATGCTTGCGCACCAAGTGCACTATGACAAGTTAGTGACAAGCCCGCAACGACAAAAATGCGACCTGACTTACCTAAAGTGCACGTTCCTCCAGTGTAACCGGATCTGTGATTTTGTTGGCAGGCTCCTTCATCTCACACTGACACTTCCTTTCCATAGCCTTGGCGGCATTGCGGGGTGACATGTCTTTGTTGCCGTCACCAAACTTGCGCTTCAAACTGATGTAGGCAATGGCAGATGGGCAGCTGATGAAGGTGGTGGGGATGCAGTCCAGAGTCATTGTCGTCACAGTGGTCGGAGTCGTCATCATCGTGATCAGAGTCATCGTTGTTGTGACTGGAGTTGTTGTTGTTGTTGTGATGGTCTTCTTGCCAAATCAGGCCTTCAACTCTTCTATGTGCATCCATCGATGCTCATTGGTGGCATCAGCCTCCTTCGTGGCAGCAACAGTGAGCACGCAGTCGTGTGCATCGGTGATTGTGGAGTGTGCCCAGTCGGGCCATTGACCAAACAGGTGGGCGAGCTGGTCAGTGTGATCATGATAGACGTGATCCGCGATGCGTGCGACCTCTTCAGTGCTGCCACCGGCGTCCGACAAGCTCATCTATGACAATCAAGGAGTTAGCCTGATCACATGGTGAGGCAAGCGGATCACATACCAAGCCAATTGCCATTACCTTGACGAAGTCGATGTGATCTAACAATGACTCACGGGCTCTAGGCTCACCATCTCGTTGGTGCAACCTTTGCCTTTTGTGGAGCAGGTGTTCGAGGGGGCCATGGCGGTGGAGGGGTGTTGGGTGGAGATGTTGATGAGGACTGCTGTTCTGCATGACCATCTCCGATGTCCTTTTATCACTAACGACTTCTGCACCCAGACCTGTGTCACAACCTCGGAGACCACACGTGCATCAAACAGCATGCATTTGATTAGCAATGTCATCAGAGAATAGAATCACTCGCCTGCTTCCACCGGGGGCATAGACCTGTGTAACGCTATGTCACATTGTGATTCAGGTGTGATCATTGGCCAAATATAGCATCTATGTAACGGCATGTTACACTGCAGTTATATATCAAGTATAGTTTCCCGGAAACACTTGCGTTACACAGTTACCACACAAATTCTATACTCTATAAATGACCTTTGTATTACTTGGATGTACTGCTTTGTAAAACTGATGCTTTATGTAGAATGGGCATTGTGTAGAAT
>JAKLMY010000457.1:0-18357 GCA_022814645.1 Ganoderma meredithae | reverse complement strand
ATCTCGACCCTCAGTAGGCAGAGGGCCATTGCCCAAAGCTGCGTTACTGGTAAGCGCCCACCACAAGGTGGTGGTAGGAGGAAGAGGAGGGATGAGCCTTGCTTGCTCAACCAGCACTGTCAATCTCAGTCTTCTCGGACAGCCGCAAGTCTGGATTCTTGGCTCGGAGTTACGAGCACAATTGCCGGACCATAACCCTAGAGATGGCAATAAGCGCCTTCCGCAGAAGCCGACGGGAGGTGGACGGATGGACGGCCACCACGACGCTCACCACCATGACTTCCTCTACAACGGCATCTCAAACCGAGCTTAGGGCCGCTAAGGTGCCGGTTGCTTGGAGGGACCAGTGCTCTTCGTGCGTAGTATTCCCAGTAGCTGGGCTTCATTTCACTGACTTGTCGTCTTCCGACTTCTTCCATGGTCTCGCCGAAACACGTCGGACAGGCTGCTTATTCCCTTGAACGTTTGCCGGAAGGACAAGCTATACCTCCCATGGAAATGTGAGAATGAGAGGCATGCATACGAGAAGTGAGTACTTTGTTTCCACTGTCAACGGGGGGAACGGGACTCAAGGGAATGCATGTTTGAACTTTGTTCCCAGGTGCCAATACGAGGAGTAAGTGATCGTTGATCCGTCTTTTAGCGTGTCTTGTAGTGACAATTATACAGCTACCTTCGCCGGATGAAGGAGCTTTCCAAACGCAAGCTCGCGGCGGCCGAGGAGCAGTGATGTATTAGACCCCCCTCATATATCTGCTTTCGCTTCTTTCTGGTCACCACAAAACAGCGTGCGTTCAAGCAGAACTTTACTTGCGCTGGCACACAAGGAGCGATGGAATGTGTCTGGTTCTATGAGTAGGGATAGACTAATACCGGGGATTGGTCATCCCGAGCATGAACGTAAAGTAACCCCCTCCGTCGTTGGTCTTCCTTCGCGCCCCCCATTGCGCCCTCAAAGTTACACCTTGCGCCCCGTCTCGCCCTCCCACCGCGTGATCTCCTTCTTGACCCGCTCAATCACGTCATCCTCCGTGCTCACCTTGCCGAACGCGTCGACGAACCGCCCGTGCGGGTCCATGAAGTAGAAGAAGATGGAGTGGTCGACGAGGTAGTCGTCGGACGCCTTGGCGTCCGGGGGCGTCGAGAAGTACACGCGGTACGCCTTGCACGTCGCCTTGAGCGTCGCGTAGTCACCCGTGAGCCCGACCAGCCGCGGGTGGAACTCGGACACGTAGCGCGCGACTTGCGGCACGCTGTCCCGCGCGGGGTCGACGGAGATGAAGATGGGCTGCACTATGGGGCCATACTCCTTGTCTTTGTGTGTGCGGCCGAACGACACAGATGTCCGGGAAATGGGAATATGGGTATGGAGGAGGAGGAGGAGGAGGAGGAGGGTGTGTTATGTGAGAAATGGGGGATCGAGGAAGGCGGACGAACGGCGCACCGAGTTTCTCTACTGCTGCACTCATCTTGTCGAGCTCCTCGGGGCAGATGTCGGGGCAGTTGGTAAACCCGAAGTAGATGAGACTCCATTTGCCCAGCAAGTCCTTCTCGGTGAACGTCTCCCCCTCGTGGGTGGTGAGCGTGAATGGACCGCCAACTTGGGGCCGCCCGACGACTTGGTCCTCCTTCTCTTTGCCTGGATGCACACATGTCATATAAAGAAGGTGGGTTGTGAGAATGGGAAATGTGAGAGGAGACGGCACGCACGGCGTTGCTCTTGTAGCTTGTCCTTTTCACTGCGGAAGTAGAAGAACAAGGCTGCGCCGGTGACGGCGAACAGCGCAGCTGCTTTCGGAGTGAAGACCTGCAGCAACGCGTTTAATGCGCGTAATGTTCTGTGCAGCAGAGCATAGAAGACGTACACCAACTGCTGACTTGTCCCGCGTACCGCTGGATGTCTGGTGTGTCGGATTCGGATTTTGAGAGTACGCTCTCCGTGAGCATACCCGACTGCTCACAGGCAGCTTAGCCTGCCTTGGGGCAGCAGAGGGGAGCGCATGACGAGCTGACAAGGCTCGTCTCGAAGAAGAGGCAAGTGCCCGGAAGGAAGGAGCAGAAAGTGAGGATGCAGACATTGAGACCCTAACCCTACTTCGCGTCCTACTCTTAAGAGGTCTTGCCAAAGCAAGCGATTGAATGAAACCGACCTTCTTCTGCGCCCTCGATGATGCAGGACCACAAAATTGTTGCAAAGAACAGTCGGGCGGGGGGCAGGACTGAAAGACGATCGGACGTCTTGGGAATAGAATACATCTTATACAGCGTGCTCTAAGCGTACAGACTCGGACTAGGCAAAGGATTCGAGATTCCTCCCGGGACGCCTCGGAAGGAGGTTGCCATATAACCTCTTCCTTAGATCTCTGGATTACAGCCCCAGGACTCGATCACATCTCTGTCGTCCATAGCTGTTAGAATGATTGTATGATTGTTTGTAAGCACAAGGTAGGGGGTAGGTGGAGAAGCCCATGGAGGAAGCGAACCGTATTTCGGTCATGACGATACACTCTTCATTGCGACAGTGCTCGTGACAATCTCGTTAACCACGATGCGTTCCTGTGTGACGTCTTTGGCGGCCGCCTTCAACGCTGGCTCATCGTTGAGCTTGTGGTACTGCAAAAGCGATGAAATGAATGATTAGGGACGACTCGCTGAAAAGAAGGCAGGCATACTTTTTTGACAGTGCCCCAGTCAGTAATATCTGACAGATGATCGAGTGTTGACAGTGCGCCAGAGATGACTGATGCCATGAGCTGCTGGACATTGACAAGGTCTGGGGAGGAAACGCGGACGAGGATGAGGGAGGTAGTGGTATCGGATACACCATATCGTCGGATCGCCTCAGTGATCTAGAGTCACAATAGTTAATGCGTAAAACGTCTATCATAAAGAAGAAGACATGCGTTGTTTGTGGGATTGAGAGCCCAGAGGATTTCAGAATGTACTGTTTTTGTGCGTAAGGAGCACTGAGCATGGGCAAGGATGGCCTGGTAGATGGCCGTTTTGAGATGCAGGACACTACAGATCTTGGGAGAAGATGAGTATTGGATGCAGGATACAGGATTCGGTCGGAAGTGCTTACAAGGCGAGCATCTATGAATGCGAAGTTAACCGCATCGCGCTCGGCGTCTCCATCAGGGCCCTGGAGCTGGCTGGCGCGGATGATGCGTGATCTAATGTGTGCAGAGTTAGTGACACTGGTAAACAGAGCGACATGGACTGTTGAGAGTTCTGGGGGAAAATGCGGATAACGGAATGTCTGCATGACGGACGCAGACGTGTTGTTGCGAGCGCCGCCCTGGTCCGAGTCGGCGAGTCGAGGTCGAGTGTGATCGCACAGCCACTTCGTCGTCAGCACCGGGCGCTTGAGGAGGACCACGCTTGTTGTCGTCGCTCCGACTCCGAGAGTCCTCGCCTTGCATTGCCTCTCTGCTCGTCGCACCCTCTAATTTATCCCTGCCAAGCTCCAGGCCTCCCGCCGCCACCGACACACGCTGTGGCCACGATGCTCGCCTTTGCGAGGCTTCCCTTCTCTCTCCTTGTCTCCTCTGTCATCCTTGCCTCCGCAGCCCTCCCCGTCCAGTCCTCCGAAACGGAGCTCCTCGTCCTCACCCCGGACAACTTTGATTCCACCATAGCTCGCGGTGTCTGGTGCGTTGTATCTTCCACATACATCTCCTCCGCCGTTCCCTGTTCTGCGTTGGTGGAGCATACCATGAACCGTCCTATCTTACTCTAGGTTCATCGAACACTTCTCTCCCTATTGCCACCACTGCAGAGCCTTTGCTCCAACATGGACCGAACTTGTCGAACAAAACGACAAGAAGCCAGACCCTGGCATTCACCTCGCCCAGGTCAACTGTGCTGTGCACGGTGGTCCGTCCCTCGCCACTTCTCCTCAACCCACCGCTCCTCTCGCTGATGCCCTCTCTGTCAGACCTCTGTTCAAAGAACAACGTAACAGGATACCCCCAAATGAATCTCTACAAGGACGGAAAATACCTCGAAACTTTCAACCAGGCTAGGGGCCTTGACATCCTTACCAACTACCTTGCTGCTCATGCTGAACCCCACAATCCTCCTGCTCCCGAACCGACCGGCAAAGACTCGCCCTCCCAGGTTACATCCGGCAAGGATGAACTCGCAGAGCAGATGATATCTTATGAAGAGTTCAACCCCGACGGTACCGTCCTTTCACTCGACGACGAGAACTTCCGCGAGACTGTCGAAAAGGGTCATGTTTTCGTCAAGTTCTTTGCTCCATGGTACGTTTCGTCTCCTCTCTGATCGCGCCATGAACCCCACTCAGCTCTGTTTCACAGGTGTGGCCATTGCAAGAAGCTTGCCCCGACTTGGACCCAGCTCGCCGGCCAAATGCAGCACAAGCTCAACATCGCCGAGGTCAACTGCGAGGCCCATAGCTCCCTCTGCAAGTCGCAGGGCATCACTGGATATCCCATGCTCCAGTACTACGGTGGCAAGGCCACCAAGACCGAGTACACTGGCGGCCGCAAGCTGGAGCAGCTTTTGGCCTACGCGGAGAAGGTCTCCGGCCCGTAAGCAACTCGTGCTCATACGACATCCAGCCCAGTGTGGTTGATCGTGTCCATTTTCAGCGGAATACAGGAGCTCAAGTTCGATGAGCTCAAAGCTCGCGTCGCGGAGCACCCTGTCCTGTACCTCTTCTTGCACTCTCCCGATGACAAGGCTGTCTTCGTGAGTTTGTTAGACCGGAGGTTGTGAACGCATCTGACTCGTCTCATAGAAGCAAGTCATCGAGGCATCGAACGTGTTGTTCGGATCTCCGGCGATGTACACCTCGTCGTCTGCGTCCTTCTACGAGTACTTCAACATCAAGCCTGGCACGGCTGCCGTCCTCGCGCTCAAGGACTACGACCCTTCTGCCCCCACCGCAGTCCACACTCTTCCCAAGCCCGCCTCTACCAACGAGGAACGCCAGGAGCTCGTCGATTGGGTAAGTTTCTTTCTATTTCCACCCCTCCTGAGTATGGGTAGCCTGGACCCTTGCGAACGATTATCATGCGCTTCCGCACCGCAGCTCCTCCGCAATCGCCTTCCGAGCGCGCTCGAGCTCGACTCGGACAACTTCCAGGACGTCATGAACGCCCCGCACAAGCCGCTCGTCGTCATCGCCGCGACCACCGCGGGCGACCGCGAGCGCACGGCGAAGGAGGTCACCGACCTCGCGCGCAGATGGCGCGACGCCAAGGAGAAGGCCCCCGTCGTCTTCACATGGATGGACGCCGACAAGTGGGGCACGTGGCTCAAGAGCATGTACGGCATCACCGCGGACCAGCTCCCCAGGCCCGTCGTCGCCAGCCACTCTGTGAGTATTGAGTAGACTGATGAGGATGAGGAAGAGAAGGAGGTTGTTGACGGTTCTTGCCTGCCTTCGCAGCGCCTCATCTATTACGATGTCGATCCTTTCGGCGAGACGGTCACGCTTAGCGCTGCTAGTCTGTTCCCCACCATCAACGGCGCTGCGACGGGCACGCTTGCGTACAAGCACTCCGAGAACATTGTGGAACGTCTTGCCAGGGTATGTCTGGGATATGTCGCATTTTTTTCCTTGCCTTGACATTGTTTTTGTTTTTTTGCAGTACTTGAACGACAAGTTGATGGGCATCGAGAGCTACGTCTCCGAGAACCCGTGGCATACCGCGCTCTTCGCCCTCGCCACCGTTGCTGGTTTGTACCTTGTGCTGAAGCGGATCTTCGCGGACTCGGATGATGCGAGAGAAGGGGGTTATTTGCGCAAGGGCGACCGTCTCGACTAGTATGTACATTTTGGGTAGTTCGTGTAAATGCTCGTGACGGTCATTGGAGTGTACTCTACCTCTAGAGGAACATAAGCCTATGGATATTACTACTGATACACTATTTCTACTTGAAGCATGGATGGATGAATGATCGAGTGCTACGTACTGTACAATGAGCTGAAGCAAAGCGCTGCGTGCGTACTATGGTCCATTACTTAAACATGATTGACGGAACCGGCCAGTCAAACGGGAACCCTACGGTGACGAGGCGCTAGGACTTGTCGACGATGCATCCGACTGCGACTGAGACCAAGGCGAGACGGAGTCGTCGAGCATGATCCCGCTGATCCGCTGGTAGACGGCCGGCGGGAACATCCTGGCCTGTAACCGCTGGAGCAAAGCGACAGCACGGTCACGTTCGCCGTTGCCAAGCTCGGCACGAACCATAGCTTCCCAAGTCGAGGGCTGGGAATAGGGAGCGTGCGTCAGTTAATATTCCAAACATTCCCGAGAGCCTAGATACTCACCTCGCGGTACACCGGAGTTCCGGCTGGTACGGGAAGGACGTTCGGCTGCTTGTTTTGGTGGGGTGCGTGGTTGTGAGGCGCAGCCACGCCCTCCTGGGGGTCGAGGAGGGACTCGAAGACCTCGCGAGAGCGCTCGATCTCGTTGACGGACGCGTAGCCCTTGATGAGGAGGTTCGCGATGTATGCGGTCATGTGGACGCCGCTCGACTCGAGCCGCTTGAGGAAGTCGGGGACAAGGTCCATGCGACGGAACGTCACCAGCGTGTTGATCATGGCCTCGTAGACGACGGCATCGGGCATCGCAGTCCCGTTCTTGCCCATAGCAGCGTGGGTGGGGATGGAGTCGAAGATGGCGATCGCCTTGTCGAGATCCTTCTGCACGCAGCCCCAGGCGTTGATGAGCGCGGCCCAGTGGGTGCCCTGGACTGGGACGGAGGGATCGGCAAGCAGATCTTGGAACACCTTGTCCATCGCGTGGATGTCGATGGGCTCGATGGAGCCGTAGGCATCAATAAGGAGCTGAATGTAAAGCAGTCAGTGATCATAACCTCAGGCATAGAGAACGCTAGGCATACCTTGTACGTGTGAGCTGTGGGTTGGACGTTTGCGGCCAAGAGCTCATTGTAGTAATGCAGAACGCGGCTGCGATCAGGCTTCGTGTGGGCGTAGAGTTGCATCATGGTGTTGTAGGGGGGAACGCGGGGCTTGAACGTCGGCTCGCTCGTCATCTCCTGGAAAAGAAGCTCGGCGGAGGCTGCGTCGCCAACGCGGCAACATGCAGCAATGACGGCGCCGTAGGTGACAGACGTTGGCTGGGTGTTCTGCATCTTCATGTCCTGGAAGAGCTGGAGCGCAAAGTCGGCCTTGCGTGCCTTCGCGAGCTTCGAGATGACCGTGTTGTACATGAAAATGTTGGGGGTAACACCGAGGTTCTGAGACTCCGTGAAGAGCGCCATCGCGTTGGACGTGTCGTCGGTGGTGTCCTTGACGTGGAGGATGAGAGCACCGTACGCATCGGCCGACGGAACGCCACCCTGCTGGATGATACGGTGTCGGTGAGCGTGAGCGCCCTCGATGTCGCCAGCGTGTGCCAAGCCGATGATCATGTGGTCCTCGATGAGGAACCAGCCGGAGGTCTGCCATTGCTTCATGCTCTCCAGTGAGTTCAAGACGACCTGCGCACCGTCGTAGACCTCGTGGATCTTGTCGATCTCGCCGAGACGACCAAGAGCACTGATGAGACGAGAGAGCACAATGGGACGGGGGAAGATGCCCCTGTCCGCGCCTGACCTGAATCGCTTGAATGCGGTGAGAACCGATGTCTTATTTCCGCCGGGGAAGAATTCGCCAACGTGCTGACTGTGGGAGGTATCGATGCGACCAGAGGAGTAGGCAGACATGAGGGGGGTTCCGGGGATCTCTTCTACGGGCATTTGAGCCTCAAACGAGTGCGTCGAAACCGGGGAAGAAGACTGCACTGTGCGCTGAAGCTCGAGCAGGCGGGTAGTGAACGGTTCACCGAGCTGAGCGAGGAGCGTTGCGGAGTTGACGTCGTGCGAAGCAAGGCTGCGAACAAGGTGGTTCTTCGCGTTGTCGCTGAAGGCAGTGATGTCGACCGAGTAGTGAAGGAGATCGTCAACCAGAGTGTTCAGCGCAGCCGCAGAGTCTCCGTCGCTCGCGATGATGTCCAACAATGCCTCCCAATCCTTCGTGCCGAGTGCGAGCGTAGAACTTGCGCGCTGGAGCGCATACGCGTTGAGGCAAGACTCCGAAAGCCCGGCAGGGACCAGGGCACCAACGTCCGTGAGCAGAGCAGAAAGCCGAAGGAAATACGACAACGGAGCGCTGGAACCGATCTGACGAAGGATTCCCGACGTGAGGTCAGTAGCAAAACGACGAGTGCCTTCGATTCTCCTCTGCGCCTGAGTCGCATCGAACTTGCGCGCAGCCTGGCCGTGATGGATAACATCCAACTGCCGAGTAGCGATCCGAGCGGCAAGGTCCAATGCCTCGTCGGTGTGTCCACGGTTCCAATATTGCATGACCAGCCTCTGGCAGAGGGAGCGGGAGGTGTCCCGGTAGAAGGTGAAGTGTCCGCTCTCGATGTCCCAAGGAAGTACGTGGTCTGCCAAAAAGCCGAGCAGTTCATGTGCCTTTGCCGACTCTAAATCCGCACGGGTGTCCATCAACTTGAGGTTAGCAGCCAGAACGGAGTCACGATGGTCGCTCCAGACGGCGGTGCCCTCCTGCGACGCGATTTCCTGCCAACGGACAAACAGTCTGTTTGCTTCCGCAACCATGCCTTCGTCGGCCAGAGTGTCGAACATCGTGGTCCAGGCAGACGCATCAGGGCGATGAGGAACACGGGTAGTCGCGTGGGGGTCGCTGGAAGAGGCCTCCTGCTGCAGCATACGCTCGAACCAAGCCAACGCGGTGGATACATCGCCGGCCTGGCAGAAGCCAGTTACGGCACGAGCGAAAGTGGCGGCGGTGGGGAGCGGAACGCCAGTTGGGAGGAAGGAGTCTGCAGCGGGGGCATCCATCATCTGCTCGAGCAATCCAATGGCCTCTGTAGCCTGTCCACACCGGAAGTAGGCAGCAAGCATCTCGTTCCAAACGGCGGTTTGGGCTGCACGCTGGTGGTACGGAAGCTCTTCGACGGCTGAGGGGGCGGCCATGGTGTCGATGGACCAGTAAACACGGGCTGAACCGGCGGCATCCTTGAACTTGCCAAACATGGTCTCGGCGCCTTGCATGTCATGACGGTTGGCGAAGGTCTCGATGAGGCTGATGTACGTCTGGGCGTCGGGGATGATATCGAGGCGATTCTCGAGGTGGGAATAGACGGCAGAGGCAGCGTCGGCGTTAGCGTGGATAGCGCAGGACCGGAGAAGCTTGTTGTAGACGTGGAGGGGGAACTTGGAGTGTGGATTGGCAGCTGCAGTGTGGAAGAGAGCGAGGGCAGACTTGAAGTTGGAGTCACTGCGAAGGCTGGCGATACGCTTCTCTTCCTCCTCGAGACCGTCATGAACTGCGGCACGACGACGGCGACGAAGACGAGCTTCTGCCCGACGAACGGCTTGGTGGTTCTCGAAGTCGCGATCTGTGAGGGTGCTGATAAGAGTAGCATATGTGCCGAAGCCGGAACGGACGGGCTGAGAAGCCTCAGAGGCAGCTTCTGAGGAGAGGTGTTGGGAGCGCTGGGACGAAGAGACGCGGAAGGCTGATAATTTGTCTACGCGTTCTTTGACTTGTGTGGAGGTGACGGGGGTGCCCTGGTGGTGAAGGGCCGGTTAGTTGTCTGGAATGGGAGGAGAGAAAGAAAACGGACGGGCTGGAGGGTGTGGAGGCGACCGCCTGCATGGAACTTGGAGGGCCCGGCGCCTGAGTGACCTGAACCGCTGGAGACGGAGGAGCCCCAGGTAGTTACGGCGGAGGAAGAACCAGAGGACGACTGAAGCTGAAGGACATTGCGGAGGGTGTGGCCGGTCTGGTTCTGGACGGCGACGACGGCCCTGTGAGTGTGGTGGAAAAGGTGATTTGCGACCTTTGGAATCATGGTCTGGGGGGCATGCAAGCACGCTGCTACCCACAACCGGCGCGGAGAAAAAAGAGGGCGCGGGGGAAGCGCAAAGGGCTGAGAGTGCGGAGAGGGAGTTAGAGATGGCGGTCGAGGAGAAAACGGCACGCGTCGGGATCAGTCCACGACACGACTCATAAATCCCCACCCCGTTCTCCCCTGCCCAGTGCCGCCCCTCGCGTTCCGTCGGCAACTCTTTCCGCTTCCTTCCGAACACCCCGCCTAAGCCTGCGCTTACTCTGATAAATAAGCTTGGTTAAGCAGTTGCCACGACCAGCACAGCCACACAATTCAGCGCCAAAATATTAATATTTCGCCCCCGATCACCGGCGTCAACGCGTGTGTATCTGCAGCTCTGGCTCACCGATCCGAGTCTCCGTTCAGCTCCTCACTGTCAGTGCTCAGTGCCTGTCTCTAATGCGCTCGTCTCTTTGCCCAGGCCGTAATCGTTGTTTCATTCTGTAACGCATACATCCTCCACACCTGGTCCCACTATGCCTGCCCCTTCTCAAAAAAAGCGTAAAGTCGAGTCTTCCTCCCGCCAATCCTTCAACTACTCCTCCCCCTCGGAGATCCGCCAACTCTTCAAAGCCCAGACAGAAGCTGCCCTCACAGAAGGCCTCATTGCCCTCATGAACCAGCTCACCATTCACCCCAGCGATAGTCCCGTTCAAGTTAACGACGAACGTCTCCTACTCGCCAAGGCATGGCTAGACGACGACTCCGGAGCCCACGACCTTTTCGCTGTATGGCAGGACGCGAATCCGGTGCGTCATTCCATCCTCAATGTATATAAATCACCCTAATGAGTGTCTCAGAGACAAATCTCTCTCTTTTCTGCCATACTCGGCCTTCTCTCCTCCCTGATCAACCTCTTCTCCTCCCACTATACTTATCACTCCTACGCTCAACCAATCCTCCGCACTCTTCTCTCTCAACAATACACCCACACCCTCAACACATATCTCTCCGGACAACACGCTGACCTTGCCCTAGTCTCTCTCAAATTGTTCAACAGCATCTCCAATTTTGCAGCCGGCCGCGAACGCAAGTTGGTCCTGGACATTTTTCCCTGGGAGAGCAAAGTACGCATAAGTCCCGTCTCTTCTTCTTAGCATTCACATTTCCCTCCACACAGTCGTTACAAAAGCTGCTCCATATGCGCCGTAAGGGCAAGGTAGCCCAAGACGTTGACATCCTCATCCGACCCGGTTCGTGTGTCCCTTTCATGCATTTCCGACTGATTTTTAACTCTACCTCCTCTTAGACATCAGGACACTCTATATTCTTTTAGTCCTGTCGTTCGTTGACTCCACGACCTCATCGTCTGTCAAGGCCGCCTTTTTGGAACGGCATCGGGACGCATTTACCTCTATTTTCAAGGGGTTGTGCCAGGACTCGTACTCGCTTATTAGACGAGTACTTGACGTTTGTTGGTCAGGCCTCTGGTCAGATCAAAAGCTCAAGCGTACGCTCAAAGTCCAGGTCTTCAGTGAGGCCACTCTATTTCAGGTGAGGAGGTCGTGTTCGTGACAATTATTCATACCTAAGAGCGTCTTCTTAGCTCAACCGCATATACGAGCGCAACACCCCCGAAGGCACAGACTCGGAGTCTGTCCCTGCAGACGTTGTACATCACTTCCTGTTGGCCTTGTGCACTAGACCAGGGGTTGGTATCTGTTTCCACGACCGCGGCTGGTACCCACGCGAGATATCAGATACAGACCGACACGGATTTACGGGTCTCGATGACCACTCCGAGGACGATCCTCGTCAGAAGGGTGGCAAGATCTACAACAAAATCATAGCGAACGTCCTCAAGACCCTCAAAGTCAACGAAGATCCCCGCCAACAAGAATTCGCACTCAAGATCCTCGCGGCATGTCCTGAACTTGTCATCGGATACTGGCAGGCAGCTGGCCTCGCACTCGAGCCACGTCTCTCGTCCAAGTGGCTTGCCAACATCGCCTTCTTTGGTGCCGTGGTGTCACTTCCTGTACCAACCGCGTCGTTCTTACTGCAAGAGGGCGGGAGCAGGGGCGCGTCCCTTTATCAGCCCTCCCCACCGCCTCTCGCTACCATTGTCGAAAACATCATACCTACGACCCAAATCAAATCCCACTTGTCGCGCGGTCTACAATCTCCGTCGCCGCTGGTTCAGCACGCCTCTGCGCTCGCACTTGCGAAATGCTTGTCAAAGTACCAGTCTGTAATGCAGGCCTTCCAGGATGTGCAAAGCGCTCTCGAGGAGGACGACGAAGAAGGATTGTGGGCGCGTAGGAGACGGGAGATTGAGCGGGAGGTACGCAAGCGCCTTCCTGAGTTCCAAGTCGTGGTTGGCTTCTCGCAACGCACGAACGAAGGAAGCGCTCTCCCAACTGGCCAGGCCTCTCCGAATCCGACCAGGACATCCCTCCTGTCTGAGAGCGCGTATCGGCTGTTGTGGCTCTATCATCGACTGCTCCCCTCCATCGTCGCAGAGGCACGCTTCGACGCAGGGAAGTTGTTGCAAGCCATCGAGGATATGCTCGCGCAAGGAATCGCCGTGGGTTCTACAGTTGGCCTTGATACACTCCGTCAACTCCACGTTCTGCGGTTGCTTAGAGAAAGCGAACATTTCACGTGGTCCGGAAAGTTAGGTGCGGTCCCATTGAGTCGGTTCATACATTTCGACGTTCCATACTAATACCCATCTCTAGGTTCCAGACACAGCAATTTCCATATTCTACTTAAGGCGTATGTCATCACCCCCACCCCCGCCATCCGTACCGCGATCGTCGCTCTTCTACGTCACATCCTCGCCCCTGGAGTCCTCTTCCAGCACGACGCGGACGAAATCGCTCTCTGGCTGGACTCGCTTCCGCTCACTCAACGCGCTGCTCGAGCACAATCTCCGGACGGCGCCCCATTGACTGATGAAGGCGATGGCGTTATACCATTCCTGGACGATTGCGTCCAGCGGTGCGTGAAAACACCCTACAAGTACGTCGAGGAGATGCAAGCCATGTACGCATCGAGCCGACCTTCCGGGTCCGACGTGTCGTTGTCCATTGGCCAGCGGCGTGACACATTCCCGAGCCCCTTGCTCGCAGCGGTCGTTGAGCAGCTCGGAGCGAAACTAAGAGGGAAACTGTTGTCTCCATCAGACGCCCTGGCGCTCTTTTCGTTCATGCGGAAATTGTTGCTCCACATGACTAGGAAGAGTGCAGACTTGGCCTTTCCCCAGGCGTTCGCCACGAAAATTGCCATGTTGGTAGAAGACCAATTATTCCCCGAGTTTCCGGTGATGAAGGAAGCCATCGACCGAGAAGTCGCTCTACTAGTATCGTCGCTGGGTCAATTGCGCAACCCATTGGCTGCCCCAAGCCAAGATACTTCTCCAGCTGTCCAGACTTTCTTGGAACGAGTGGAACAGCTTCCTGAACGTAAGAGTAGCTTGCCTGTGGGTCTTGAGTCTGCGACACTGACGCTCGTTCCTCTAGCCAAGTCCGAAATTGCATCCCAGGTCGCGGCCTACGAGCTTGTAGACTGGCTACGCTTGATCAGCCCTGTGCTCCATGTCTCGGAGCTCCGCCGTCTCATTGCTGCGATCGAGCGGTTCCACAGGCCAGCGCTGAGGGAGTTGTTCCAATATCTCAACCCACAATCCGTATCTCTCTGCGACGGCGCGGATTTGTTGTCGAAGTTTTCTCATGTGGTTGAAATGTTCGTCATGTTGTCCCTCCCACTTGTCATTCGGGCTGATCCTCGTTTCGTTTAGGGCGCCCTTCGAGGTCTTGTTTCTTCACTGGAACGGTTCATCCTCGGACGAGGCTTATCGAGCCGTCCTCTTGGAAAGTCTCTTCACCGGTCACGTCGAAGTGACTCGCGTCAAACGTGCAGTTCGTCTCATTTTGCACCGCCTGTCTTCCCCCACGGGATCTGCGCTTGCTGTTCAAAACCTGCTCTTGGTTCTCACGCGGATCATCGGCCGTCTGCACAAGACAAACGAGGTCGCAGACGCTGCAACCATCGTCTCATTCTGCTTCGACTCTGAGATCATGCAAGCGCTTTCGGCACGCTCCTTACAGAGTGAAATTAGAGAAGGTAAGGTTTTCTTGCATCCCGATCTAGAGGGAGACTGACAGTATGAACCAGGGTTGGGCTGTTTATTGGACACGGTTTCCA
This sequence comes from Ganoderma meredithae, assembly GCA_022814645.1. Lineage (NCBI taxonomy): Eukaryota > Fungi > Basidiomycota > Agaricomycetes > Polyporales > Polyporaceae > Ganoderma > Ganoderma meredithae. Next base: position 4,303 of record JAKLMY010000457.1, on the reverse strand, counting down.
ACGTCGGCGGCGAGGACATTGTCCAGCTCTTCGCTACATTGACTCGCTATTGGACGATTACGGTTAGGCAATCACTGGATGGTATGGATCAGGATTTGGTGCGTACATTGCAAGTCGCTCCATGCTTTATACCGAAGTTTTCTTATAGCGCGCAACCGCCTTGCTGTGGTTCAAATATTTGAATGACCAAGAGGTGCTGCACCTTTTGGAATTTCTTGCAGACAGAGCGGAGCACTCCAGTTCAGCTGTGGCCCAGGACATCATTGCATCCGTCCTCGAGGCCACTGCGAACATTTTCAGCCATGAACCAGAGGCAACAACCCGGGCGCTCCCCCTTTTGTGCCGCCTGCATTCCCTGGTACCGCATTCTCCCCACCTTGTATCGCTCATTGCCTCTGGAACGCGAGGATTCATTCCTCTTTGCCATGATGGCTACCTTCCCGAACATTCTTTCCCTGAGAGAAACATTGCATCTCTTGCATCTCTTGTATCCTCTGCGGGCAAACGCTGGTCTCTCCGCCTCCAACCAATGCCACCGCTGTCTGTCTCGCCATTGCTGGAGGGTGCAAGTATATCAGACGCTTCTGTGGAGATAGTGACGAATTTGCTGTACCGGGATCACACCTCGAGATCCAAGGTGGTGGAATGGCTAGTGTCCCCAGCGGCGAAGACCAGCCCCACCGACTATCTTGTCCGCCTTATCTTTGCATTTTGCGATTCAAGACGTCCAGGAGATTCCTTGGGAGAAGTTGTCGACAATCACTTCTCCCGCCTTGCGAAGGTCGTCAAGGAAGCTCGTCGTCCTGGTCGAATTTGCGCCTTGGCCGTGGACTGCCTTGTCTCTGCCATAGCATCATCTCCACACCGCAGCCCGAAGTACCTGAAATCGCTCGACCAAAAGTTTTCAACATTAAGTGTGGACACACTCTCGCCGCATCCCTTGTCGGTCGGGACATCACTCCAATCAGCTGTTGGCGTGGAAGCTACTCCCCTTGCAGAAGGGCTGCTTGACATAGGACTGCGATGGGCTGTCCGACACTTCGCACAAGGCGCGTCTTCAACTGATGAGGACCAGAGTATGTTGTCGAGTATGGGTATGTCTCTCTGAATGAATCTAAGATTGTGATTTCATTGCTGATACTAAGTCTCTAGCTGCGCTAATACGGGCTAAAATCCGTTCGAAGAGCCATTTGGCCGAGCCTGTCATTCTCGCTATCATTCAGGACCAATTATCCAGGGCCGATGCCATGCAATTTGCGTGCTTACTGGCGTCGTCTACACCTTTCAAGGTTTGTATGTTTTCTCTGGTGCAGGATCTCAGTGCCTAATTTCAATGTAGCCTGTCACCGTGAATAGGCTTCTTCAAACCGTAGTTCAACACGCCAGGTTCTATCAATATGGTGCCCCTACAACGTCAGCCAGCACATCATCTCGCGACAGCATCGTCAGCTTTCTGCATATCCTTTTTCGCCTATACCCGGGTAACACCTGTCAGCCGAGCCATATCGGGCCGTTGCGGAGAATATATGGGGGATCGCTCGAGGTTTCTGACCAAAAGATACTCTCTATTTTCCAGCTCTTCGAGACTACACGGAGGCTGTCTGTTGCTTCGCTGCTCAGCCAGTGGTCATCCTCTTGGGACATCACTTCAGGCAATGCGTTGGAAGCTCTCCTGAGCTTGGACCCCACCCGCGTACTGAAGACTTGTCTCGAATTCCCAGACCAGAAGATGTTCTCCTCGGATGCTGACGGAACTCGGCCTCCAAGCAGTCCACTCTACGACCCGGTCTTCATACTCTTGCTCCTTTCCCAGACCGAAGAGGCGCCTACTTCTGCTGTGGTTTGGGTACAGTTCTTCCGTACGAACGTTGCAAGTCTTCTTGTGCGGTCGTTGTCGGCAAAGGACCCCCAACTGCGAGAGATAGCTTGGGGACAAGTAGCCTCTCTTTGCAGGACGCTCCAGGTCCGTATGTGGTCCTCACACATGTGCATTCTCTTACACCATCAATTTAGGCTGCAGACGTTCAAGAAAGGCAGCATGTCGTCCACATATTCAACCTGCTCAAAAATGTCTTGCCAGCCGTACCCCGCGACGAAGCACCAAGACTTCCTGTGTTCACCACTCTCCTCCTTGCCCATGCTCTTCGTGGCATCTTCTATCCCTCGAACTTTAGCTATCCACTCACTGCACGGTTCCTGTTGCAGCGTCCAACGCTGGACGCATCTGACGTGCCTATGCTGTATGGTATGCTGTACAGTTCGTCAGATGACTGGAAAAAAGAACGTGCATGGATAGTGAGGTTCCTTAGCGACGGCATCGTCGGGAATGAAGAGTGGCGAATCATGAAGCGCCGACACACCTGGGATCTTTTAGCGAGTCTCTTCCAGAGTGAAGAACGTGACCGGATCCTACGCCGGAGTGTACTAGAGGTATGACAACTCCTTGAACTGTTTATTGATTCACCTTTGACTTTTTTCAAGGTTCTAGCAAATATCACTTGCAATGCTCGTGCGACTGTTTCACTAATCCTCAGGCACGCTCTCTTGCCATGGATAGAGATGCAGCTGAAGACTATGTCCAGCGAGGAGGCGATCGGGTGGGTCCGGATACTTTCAAATATCCTTACCATTGTGGATGCAATCAAGATGGAAGCTGCAACGAATGGTAAATGGAGCATAGCTCTTGGTCGCTGCATCCAGAAAATCCTCCATCATTCTGGTGTGTTCAATCAAATCCCACCGCTCATATTTGGTACTCAGGCTGACATATTATGAAGCATGTACACAGGCTGTTGCCATGATTGCAATCCCCATCATCCTCCGGCTCTCCCTCCTCAGTCCGCCAACCACCCAGACGCCGATTCTTCTACATTCTTGCACCACCTGGCTGACCAGGATGGAAGGAAACATGTTGGTTCCTATTTTACCATGTCCTTCACCTTCCATCTCTCCAAGTAGCGAGGATGATCTTCCGGCGCTATTGCATCACTCTCGACATCTTTTCTCCATTCCTTCGCCAGTTTCTCTTCGGCAATGGGGTGACTGTGTAGAACGCCTTTGGAGGACCTCTATGACATTTTCTAACAAAGTAGTGGAGTGGGATGAGTTGTCAAGTAGGCTTTTAATATGGCGTGCTATTGCTAATGCTGAGTGGAGTCAAGTAGGAGAATGGGAACGAAGAGAGATATTAGCACACCTTGTAGTTGAAGTTTAGATGTTTTTCCATCCTCTAAGAGCTCGATACTACTGCTTATGGTTTGCCTACTGGTAATGTCGGGCTTTTAACCAAGTTGTTCAAAAGCGAACATCTATTTTGCTGAGCCTGCATGTGACAGGCTATGAAACACTAAGAAGGGATAATTGTTTGTATGAAAGCTTATATTGTCATATATTGGTAAAGTCCTTAATATCATAACAATTTAAACCGGGGAACCAAGAATCACCTGACCAGATACATGACCACAACTTCATGAAATATGGTTGATACAAGCTACTTGCCACTTTAGTGGTACAGTCATTCACCGGTCCTTCGGATATTATGGCTCCTTCAGACAGATTTATTACTGTAACAAGACTGCACAATAATGATGCCTTCTAATGTTGATCCTCTTGAAAAACAGGTATAGACAGATTGCTTTTTACAATTTGTAAGTCAACCACATTTTTTAGTCTTGTGTTCTTGAAAGCCACAGTCAGTTATAGCAAAATTGTAAATAATAAGTACTTGATCTCTAATAATCTCAATACTTAAACTACTAGCTAGCTTACTGTCATGAATGTTCCGCTCAGTGCTTACACCAGCACCTCATTTTCCCCTTTTGGATGCCCAGCATCTTAGTTTCCTTTCTCCGATGGTTTGCTTCCCATGTTGTCCCTATTGTTCTCCACTGTTTAGCAAACCTGTCCCTGGTTCTTTAGTACAATAGTCCTTGTAGTTCCATTGTCTACCAGTGTTGCTGTCTTACCATTGTTCTCTCCACTGGTTCTCATGTCTATAGTTACCTATTGTCCGTGGTTCCCCTTGTCACATACATGTATATAAGACCTGTACTTTGCTACCTGGAGACCTCAGTTTTGACGTCTTATCTCTAGGTAAGCCTCACTGTATTCTCACTAGTTAATTACTCAGTCTAATACATCTTGTCTCCAGCCTGACTGTCAAGCCCTGCTCTGCTCTCACTATGTTACGACTGACCATCAAGTAAGATCAAGAAGGAGGCTTACAAGTAGTGGTGTAGGGTCCGGTCCGGTCCCAGTCCTCAGTGCCTTTTTTAGAGGACTGAGGACCGGGACCAGGACAGGA
>JAKLMY010000456.1:0-18652 GCA_022814645.1 Ganoderma meredithae | reverse complement strand
TGTGTCTTGAAGGCTGCTTTCCATTGATCCCCTTCCTTTATGCGCACATTGTTGTACCCTGCCCGCAGGTCAAGTTTTGAGAAGACGGTGGCTCCTTCGAGCTGTTCAAATAGTTCCTTGGGTAGTGGCAAGGGGTAGGCATTCTTGATTGTTCCTTCATTTAGCTGCTGGTAGTCCTGACAGGGTCAGAGTCCTCCATCTTTCTTTCCAACAAAGAAGAAGGGGGAGGCCATCAAGGACTTCGACTCGCGTATGTATTCTTTCTTCAGATTTTCTTCTATGAACACATTCTCAGCTTCTCGTTCTTTTGGAGAAAGAGGGTAAAGGCAAAAGTTCTTGGGGACAAAGTCTTCTTTGAGGTCAATGGCATGGTCCCACGGTCTAGGTGGGGGAAATCGTTTCACGGCTTTCTTCTCAAACACCGTTCTGAAGTTTTGGTAGGGTTCAGGTAGCATTTCATCGAGGGTTCATTGTGGTTCGTCTTGGTGTTGCTTCTGGGCCATGGCCATGGCTGGGTTGATCTTGGCTCATATCCATACATTTCTTGCATAAGAGAATCTAACTCCCTGTGATGCATGGAGACTTCTTCTGGTGCGAGGTTTTGGTTAAGAATAGTGCCGGTCGAAGTCGAAGTGTTGTTCGGTGGTCAGGGGGGTTTTGTATTTGGGCATGTCTCCATGCCATTCTACAATTCTGGGGCCTTGTTCTTCTATTGCTGGTTCATTCACTTCTCCTTGGAAATATGTGATTAGCATTTCTTGTTCTATTGTGAAGCAGTTGGTGGTGGTGTCTTCTCTGCTGGCTTCGTACGCGGTGTCGGAGGCTTCTGGCTCCTGAGGTATGGAGACTTCTTCATCTTGGGTTTGTTCCAGGGGGGTGGTCAGTTCTCCGCTGAACTTGTCTTCATTGGAAAACCACAAGGCTTGTAGCTTCTCGGATGCTGTGAGTTTTACTTTGGTCGGGTCGATGGTCAGGGTCTCTTTGGAAAAGTCAATGACTGCATTGATTTGTTTGAGCCACGGGAGTCCAAGCAGGATGGTTTCCTTTCCTAGTGCTGTGACAAGGAAGCGAAGGTGGTGGCGGTGTCCAGCTATTTTGGTTAGGGTTGTGACACAGTGTCGGATGGTTCCATGTTCATTAGTGGTTCCGTCTGCATTGAAGACCTTGATCGGGTTCTGGAGTTTTTTCAGTGGCAGTTTGTTCTTGGCAGTGAATCGGTAGTCAATAAATGTTTCGGCTGCTCCTGAGTCGATCAGTGCAGGGGTTTTGACGCTTTTGTTTGCAATGATGATAGCTTTGGTTCTCATTGACTGTCCAGAAGTACTGGTTGCTACTACATTGCGAATCCTGGGTAAGGCTGAACATAGGTCAACCTACAGATGATCCAGATCTGAACCTATAAGTTTGGCAGACATCTCAGCCATGATTGGGATTTGTTTAGGTCAACCTGGAGTTTGACCTAAACCTACAACTCTCAAACCTATAGAATATAGGTCACTTGTATTTTGACCTAAACCTGCTACAGGTTGCAGGTTACAAGTCTTTGTTACCTATAACTCACAGGTTTAAAGCCATACATTGGTTTAGTAATCACACTCAACAGGTTTCATTAATACCCAAACATCTTTATTATTAATCTATACTTTTACAAGTCTATTATAGGTGGAGGATTCAATCGAAAGTATACAATGTCATTGAATACAAAAATACTATTTGACATATACACAACTCATTGATATGTAAGTAAGAAAAGGGAACACAGGCAGACAGGAGGATGGTGAATATAAGTAGCAGCAGAGAGCAACCGCACTAGAGGGAGGTAGCAGCTGGACAGGCAGGATGGGATAGAAGGGGTAACACAAGGAGAGAGGGAGGAACAATGCTGATGTAGCAAATGAGCACAGGCAGACAGGAATGATGGCCAACAGGGACACTTGGGCAGCCGGCAGGCTGCAATGATGTTGGGCACCGAGGTTGATAATGCCGGGCCAGCGGGGACAGTTGCGTGGCGTCAGACAACATTGATGTTCAGTGCTGGGGGCAACGAGCCAGCAGCCGGGCTGCCAGGGACAATGTGGGGCATGGGGGGACACAGGCAGAGGGTGCAGCCGGGTGATCAGGGACAACTGCGCAGCTGACAGGAGATGATGGAGGACACAGCAAGCAGACGGTGTGCTGCCAGGAACCGGCCCCGCTACCAGGGATGATTACACGCTGGAGGTAATGTTGTACAAGCAGGTGGCAAGAGAGGCAGCAGGTGCATGAAGAATGTTGCATGCACGTTGGGCAATGATGGAGGAGCCAGGGCTGGTGACGGCGGGTATCGATGGAGAGCCTAGGCGATGGAGAGCATAGGTGAGGAGATCACCTTGGATGCAGGCTGAGCGAGGACAAGAACACTAGCGGGGAGGTAGCAGCTAGGGTGGGGATGATATTGCACATGAGTCAATAAAGTGGGAGAGAGCAGGGCCAGCGCACGAGCTAGGATAAAAGTCAAGGAGAAAGGGAGAAGCCGAATAAGTGCATGTAATACAAGTATGTTGCAAAACAGACATACCTGAGCCTGAGCTGGATGGAACTGCTAGAGATAGAGGCAGAAGAGACATGGATGTGAATGCACCGAAAAGTTGGGGTGTAGAAGTGAGTGGTGACGAGGAGCGAGGGTAGAGAGCAGAGTGGACGACGACGATGGGAGATATTTGATGATGGTGATGGGGATACGGGAAGAAGGATGAAATCGGAGGCTGCAGCAGATGAGCCCAAGAGGTAGAGTGGGCATGGAGCAATTGAGCTCCCAGCGCTGCACATTGATACAGCTGTTAGTGGTGACTTCGTGCAGTGAGACGTTGAATACATGTACTTGAAGATTCCCTTTCCTCATGCCTCACTGTTCTACTGTTCCTCTGCCACATCCCATCTTCGGCCACCTCCTACAGTGAAGTGCCTTCCCTGTCGCTCCTGGAGAACCTGTGGGTCATATCGGCTGTCGTCGGGCTTGATTCCTGAGGGTGCGGATACTCAAGTGCAGGACTAGAGGGGTAGGGGACAAGGGTGAAGTGGGACGATGGTGAGAAGAGTAGCAAGATGGAAAATGCTCAGTTGGAATGCTCGGTGCCAGATAAGATTGATAAGATCAAGCGGGCGAGAGCGAGCATTTGGACAGAGATGAGCACACGACATTCGTGACAAATGAGTCACATTCTAATACTAATGTTGTACAGAACATCAACATTAGTAAGGTGATCATACACACAGGACATTCAGAGGGATAGGCATATAGAGGAAGGCATATGGAAGGTAAGGCATACGGAGCAAAAGGCATATAGGGGGAGAGGCATATGGAAAAGGTAGTAGATACTTAGAATTCCAAACAAATGAAAAACAGGTTCTCAAACAAAGAGGATGAGCAGATGCGGGCAGAAAATGGACATGAGGGACATAGGAATGGCCAGCATGGCAGAGAAGTGACAAGCAGTGTGTGCAGTGCCTAGTCATCCTCTGACTCGGGAGAGTCAGATGAAATCTCTAGGATCTCCTGATTTTTGGGCACAGGGGCACGCGCGACATGCTTGGCTCTCTTGTCAGCACGACGCACACCTTTGGAACAGGTGACGGCGAGCTGGAGCTTGCCCTTGGATATCTTGCACTGGATGATGGGAGCGGGGAGCATAATGTCCTTTGAGGATGAGGCAGCCGATCCAGAGCCCGACTTGACGATGGGACGGGGCTTGGGCGCAGATCCAAGACGCGCGAAGGACTTACTCTTAGAGCTGCTGGCACCAGGGGTAGCGGAGTGGGCGTCATCATCCGAGACAGGCTCATGCTTGATCTTGACAGATAGCGCAGTCAAAAATGACGCCGCCGCACTCGTCTTGGTTTTGGTGCTTTCCGCCATAGCTATTTTCATTGTGACTATGGAGTTCTGGCGCAAGGTCTTGTCAGCAGCGTCATTGTGGCGTGACTCCCGCAGCTTCAACTTGAGGAGCTCGACAGCGTCAGCCTTGTCAACGATGCCAGGCACGCGCGTCCACGAGCCGAGAAGGGTGCTCGCATGGATGCTAGCATCACCGAGGGAGTGGCAGAGATGGGAGATGGTCAGCCCACCATGCGAGAAAGCATGCTCGGCATCTGTAGAAGTGGCTGAGAAATGGAATGATTAGTAAATGCACAAGGCAAACCAGCACAGCAGGAAACGTACTGGGAATGGTGAGGAAATTCATGGCCATGCATCCAAGGGCGAGAGCTCTGGGATCATTCTAGGATGTGCGCAAGTGCAGATGCCAGAACACGATTGGATCATTGATGGACTTGGTGGGTGCGCTGGCGAGGTACTCCTCAAGAGCGTCTCTGGTGGACGGAGTCTGCGACGCAGGCTCGAACATCTTGTAGGTGCTCTGGGTAATTTGTGTTAGTATGCAGGACCTATGATTAACAATATTGAATGCAAGTTACTCACATCCATGGTTGCGTGGGCACTGAGATGCCCAGGGTGATGAGCGCGACACAAGTTAGCAGAAGCCTCTGATTGGCTTGCGCTCTCTGAGTCTGGACCGTTGCAGTCATCCTCCTGCTTGATGATGGTGCTGGGCTCGGGGCAGTAGAACTTTGTCCACTCCTCACAGACAAGACACAGGGCCTCGTCCACCCATTCCGGCTCCCACTCATGATCTGTGAAATATTGGGTCTTGTAGGCAGGATAAAGGACTGTATGAGATGTTAGTATGTAATGGGATACATGTAGATTCAGAGTGCACCTACTCATTGTGACATGATAGACCATGCTGTGGTCTGTCTTGGAATAGTACTGGTCGATGACTTCAATATCGCATGCCGCAGCCATGCACACAACTGGCTTGAGTGAGGCATCACCATTGAACTTGGCGAGATGCTCAGTAAGGATATCCATGTAGGGGATGACCTCGTGGACAAGGGCATGCTTGTTGGTAGACATCTTGTTAGTGGTGTAAAGAAAAGGCTAGTATGCATTTACATCAATCAAATTGTATGTTGCAGAGGCTAAAAATAGACTTACAAAGAGCGGGTTGTAAAGTTCACGCAGGATCGTCCACTCATCGGGTGAGAGGATGAACTGGCAGAGCTGAACGCCACCAGGTTGATTGAATTCATGCATGTCACAGAGGGCATTGAGGACGTCTTGCATGTCAAGTGTGCGGCCAAGAGAGTTGGTTACAGTATTCCAGTGGGTACGCACAGGGTGGACCAGGACCTGGCTCTTCAAGCCAGCATCCTTTGCGAGGCGCACGAGGACAGAGCGGATCTGAGGCCTGCAAAAAAAAAACATGGCTCAAGAGAACCAGAATCTATACATGTGTGAACATATCAGACCGTGATTAGTGCTAGGAAGAGCATGATCAATGTACCTTCTCGAGAGCTTGTTTGCCCGCAAGTACATCCTCTTTCTTGAGGATGAGGGAGCGTGACTGCTCCTCAATAATGTCATCGATGATTTGCTCATCTGCCTCATTGCATGCGTCATCCGTCTGCTTGCCATCTTCAGTGTCATCATTGGGGACAAGGTCTTCGTCCAATTCCCTTAACAACTCCAAATGGTCTTCTACCGGGTCGTTGAGATCCTGTAGGATGGCATCAAACTCAGAGCGGGCAGGCTTGTTCCCCTCGGCTTTCTTCACAGTGCGGGTCTGTGAGAACTGTGATAAGATTGCCTGATTGATCAAGGCGTCAGCAATTTGGATGATCAGACATTGATAAATGTCACACGCGTACCTTGACCACAAGGTTCAGGACATGGCCGAAGCATCGCACCCTCATATCGTGCCTGTGGTATTCCGGGATCAGATGTTCAAGCATAGTGATCATTGTGTTGTTGTTGTCGGCATTGTCGCATGTGAGGGCCATGACCTATGTGAACATGATGGGTCAGTGCGCACTCTTAGAGATGCCGTTTCAGCCCTAAGTAATAAGTACTCACCTTGTCCTGAATACCATACTCCTTGAAGGACTTCGCGAGCTTCTCCCCAAGGTATACACCCGTGTGCACCTTATTCAATCTGGCACACAGTCAGTAATTATAAATCAAGACCAAAAAAGCATGGCCACAACGCACTTGATGAAATCGAGCATAACGTGCTTGAGCCCATTGCCATCTCCCCAGTGCACAGTCACCCCGAGGAACGACATGTAGTTCGGAGAAGTCCACCCATCAACACAGAGGTGGATCTTCCCCAGGAGCTCCTGTAAAGATATGCATGAGTGATCAAACACATTCAAATTGACACCACATCAACATACCAACAGCTTAGCGATAAGCTGCACATAGGAGTGATTGAGCAGGTGCTGGATATCACGTGACATGCTGATGCACGATGGAATCTCAGTACACCCATACAACATCCGCACAAGCTTGCAGAACTCCGGGTCCTCGACGATACTGAACGGGCAGTGGCGGCATGTGCACCAGATGGTGAGAAGGAAATGGAACTTTGCCTTCGAATACGTTGAGCCCACAGCAAACAACACGATGGACTCGGACTCCGGCGTTTCAGGGGGCTCGCAAACGCGAATGTGGCACAGGAGGTTGCTAGTGGAATCCTCGTGTGCGATCCAGTCCAGGTAAATACTAGGATAGCTAGATAGATATTATTAGTACATAGCATGAAACACAGATTTGCAAAATACTTACTCCTTGCAGATAAACTGATAGTAAACGATTCTGTCCTCATCGGTGACAATAACAGGGAACTTGAAATGCTTGTAAGCTGGTGAGCGCCACACCTTCGCAAGTTTGGCTGAACACAAGATTATCAATTAGTATACTGCAAAAAATAAGAAGTTTGAGAGAAAACTCACTGAGAGCATCCTCAGGCGTCATCGCACCGTACTTCTCCATGTAGCGGGCATGCTTGGCCTCTGCATCCCACTTCGCAGGACCTCCAGAGCGATCGTGGACGGTGACCACCTTCGCCCACGCAGTGACCGCACCAACTCCATCGCTATCTCCGTCATCATCCTCGAGCTCCCCCCCCAAAGCGGAGGAAATCTCGGATGCTGCTGGATCTGCAGACAGGATGTACATGTCCTCATCAGAGGACGCATCCACATCAGTGTCGCGTGCGTGGTCAGGAGGAGACAATTCTCGCGGCTTCTTTGCAAGCTGGACAAGCAGACCAGCCTGGTCAGAAGAACAGCAAGAGAAACAACATTTGTTGGGGGCAGGGGAAGAGGACATGGTGGCAATCGGAAAGCAGGATAGACAATGAGAGATCGATAGAAGAGTGAAGAAACGTTAGAGCCAAAAAGTACTGAAAGGCTGAGGAAGCCGTACCTCCAACCACACCAGCTTATATATTGTTGTTCTCACTCGAGACCCAAACAAACATATGCCTCCATGTCCGACGGAGTTCCTTTCAGATTGTGCACCCGCACAGGCTACCACGATGCAAATGCATATCCATCATCACTGCTGAACTTAGACAAGTTCAACACTGCATACCTTTCAACATGGCGTAGAAATCTCGGAACGTTCTTCAACACAGGCTCGAGGCTCCAATTGCGAATATCTTGAGGTATGTTCCTGAGAAAGACTGGGGCAAAGGGTTTCTGACTATGAAAAATTGAGACTTGAGATGAAATCTGGGAGGGCGGGATGAGTGCAGGACTCCAAATACGGAAGAGCGGCTTTGGAGAGGGAGGAGGAGAATGTGGCGAATGAGCAGTTGGAGCCTCATGGGCACTTCCTGAGTTACGTCTCGCGGCTGGTTTCTCTGCCACGCAACCACGGGAGAAGCTCCTCATGAAGCACACACCATGCTTTATCTTGTTCTCTCTCTCCATGCAGCATGAATGATCCTCTTAGCCTCTTTCCTCCTCCTTCAACCCCAGAACTTGAATCTCGACCATCCACTAGAGCGCCTATCTCGTACCTGCCCGTCAACCCCGTGACTGTATGCTAGGATCGTAATCTCAGTATGAAGTGCCCGCCCGCCACGTGTTGCTCTCCCTCCCCCTCCGCCACGCCTTCCTCTATCCCTTCTCCAGACATGCAATGAGGATATTCAGGGGATGCGGGTAAACTGTGCAGGTGAGTTTTTTTGTTTTACCCATGCACACAATGCGACTCGTGTTCGGGCATCCACGCATGTGCACCTCGCTTGTCATTGACCCAACTTTTTGCGCAGCTCTCCACCACAATGCCCTGTAGTTGCCGGCTTGCGCTCTCCATCCCCACTCCCTCCTCACGCCTGTTCATTCCCTCTGTGTCAACTCCGGCTTCTGCCCCTCCAACTGCTCTGTATGCCCACTCTCATCTGAGGGCCACTCATCCCGGCTTCCAACCATGCAGTCCTCCTCACCTGAATGTTCCTCTCTCTAGTATCGTATCTTCACTCTCCACCACCCATCCAACCTCGTGAACCGTGATCCCGCACCACCATGCTAGGATCCTGATCTAGGCCCCAGATGCTCGAGCCTTGACCATCTCCCTCTCCCCTAGTTCACCATGCTTTCAACTATCTCAACACCGGACCTGCAATGAGGTGAGCTCGACGAGATTTTCGGACCTATCTAGTATGTCTTTTGTTTTCCCCATGCATGTGTTGGAACTCGTGTTGCGAACACCATCCTCACCATCCAGTGTTTCCAATTCACCTCTAGTGCTTCTTTTTCTGGTGCGCAAACATCTATAGTCAACTTGTCTGCTTTCTTTGTCTGAGGTCTCCCCCCAACGCGTCTCTCCTCTTCCCGCCTTTGTCTTCTCCCCCCATGCATCTCTGCCCCGCCAATGCCAGTCAATCATGCCTCTCCCCCATCGTGTTCACTTCTTCCTTCACATCCCCTCACCTCCATCCATCATCCTCGATGCCGCACCAGTTGTCGACCACCTGCTGCTCACCATGGATACTCCAAGAGCTGAACTTATGGTATGTTTCACAATGCTCCCACCACTTAATGCATGTCAAGTTGAGTGCTGAATGGAAGGGCATTTTCAATCACAGATGTGACTTCCCATTGGTCCTCCCGAGCGCGTTCCTCCCCGCTCCTGTTGGGACAAATGGATCATGCGCCTCCAGGGATCCTTCGTCAACAAGTTCCATGCCAGCCTTTTCGACCACAACATCCTTCTCAGCCTTGCAAGTATCTATCGTGCATTTACCATTGGGCAGTCTGTACATCTCAACACCGACTTCTACCTCGGGTTCACCCTCGGGCTTCTCGAGCTCACACGTGGGTCTATCGGCGAATGCGTGATGCATGACCTCGCTCTCTACATCAGTGACATGTGCATTCTCGTCCCAGATGTGAGTATCATCCCCGCATCCAATCCTATCTCCTCTTGACATCATGCGTCTTCTATAGGCTGAGCCTGCCACTCTCAACCTCCCCAATGATGATCCATTACCCGATTACCCCTTCCTGCCTCCATCTTCCCCCATCAGCACAGCTCTGGACCTATCTAAGTCCAGCGTGGATGACTCGGGATATGAGTCCACCGACTCACTGCCTTCTCTCTGTACCATAGAAGACTCCTCAGATGAGGACTCCTTCTCTGACAGCTCCGAGGAGCCTGATGCAGACTAGGAAGAGGAGGCTCTGATAGTGCAGGGATTTGTCATCGAGGAGGTAAATTCTGACATTTCCGATCTTGATCTCTAGATAGCCGACCGTACATGTACTCGTCAGTGTAGCCGCCATAGAACATGAAAGACCGTTCTCTTGTTAATGTCTTATATAACCTGCATGATGTATGTTCCCTATGTCTAACTATGCTATGCTATGTACATAAATATATGCCTATGCTTCTATGCCTTGAAACTAAGAGAAATGCCGTAACATATTGGCCTGCCAAATCTAGGTAACCTATAATAGGTTGGTGAAATTCAGGAGTGCTGATCCAGATCCGTGCCTGATTCATGGCCCATGGACCTAAACTACAGATCGCGTACCTACGGGTTAGGCACCGGGGCAGCCCAGGTTGATTCGTGAGATGATCCGGACCTATGTTCAGCCTTAATCCTGGGTCGCAGTTCTGACGTCGAGGCAGGCCGCTGGGTCAAAAACCCTCCTCAATGAGGTCAGAGAGGACATCCTTCTTGTCCTCTCGGTCGAGGTCTTTGAGTGCAAGCCTCATGCCTGCTGCGATTAGTTTCTTGGAGGCAGTTGTGGTGGTGCTAGAGGTGGAGCTCTCGGAGTGGTTGTCTGGTTGGTCGTCTATTGGTTGGGTCCTGATCTTGGCTTGCTTGTTACGATGCTTGTCCTCCTTCGGTTTGGGGCAGTCCCTTGAGAGGTGTCCTTGGATGTGACAGTTGAAGCACAGTCCTCCTGCAATGTGTCGGTGGTGTTCTTCAGCAGTCATCCTATCGATGTCCATGTTGTTGGGGTCTCTCTCCTTATTTTCCTGGTGGTACCACTTGCTTCTGTAGGTATCCTTCTTCTTTCCTTTGTTTCAGTAGGCTTGTCCTCGGAGCCACTGGCTTTCCAGCATGGCCACTTTCTTGTAGAGATCGTCTAGCATGGCAGGTAGGGGTGTGTGTGCATGGATCTTTTCTTGAAGGCTGTTGTTCAGTCCTTTGTAGAAGAAGTCTGCAGCTATGTCAAAGTCAGTAATTCCACATTGGGCAATGACTGTGCAGAACTTGACAATGTACTCGTCGACCCCTAATTTGCCCTGCTGGAGGTTCTTGAGTTCTCTTCTGGCTGATGCCTTGTCATTGATGTCCCCGAACGATGCATTGATATTGTCTTTGAATTCAGTCCAGGTTCCATAGTCCGTTACTCCTGCTGCGCTCATGTGTTTCATGATCTTTTCTTCGATGAAGGTTGTGGACCACGGTCCAGCGGTGCCTCCAGTCATGAGCATGAGTGCAAAGACTATTTTTTGGACATCCTTCGGGAACTGGTTGGGGTTGAACACGAAGTAGAGCACACATTTCTGGAGCCATTCCTTGGTTTCTGCCCTTTTTCCTGAGAAGGTGGGCAGTTGCTTGATCTTGGCATCGATGCTAACATTGACATTAGGTCTGGCAGTGGCACCAGGGGTCAACATGTTGGGCGGCCCAGCTTGGATAGACAGGCGTTGGACGGCTACAGCAAGGTTTTGTATGACAAACAGCATAGGTTGCGGTTCTTCTTCATCATCATCTAGTTCAGGTTCTTCTTCTTCCTCTTCATAGTCCTCTTCTTCCTCCGGTTCTTCCTGTTCGCAGTAGGAGCCAGTAGAGGCAATTCATTTGACCGCTGGCACTTCAAGAGTGGGCAGTTCGGGGTCTTCTGGTGGGGATGGTTCTGGCGGGAATGGCTGTCTGACTAGTCAGTGGTATTCTTCTGGCCACTGGGGGTATTCTTCGAGGATCTGTTCTCGGGTGTTGGCATCGTCGGGTAGGTATTCCCAACCATTGTCTCTGAAGACTACTTGGCAGTGTCCTCTACTTGGGTGGTCATAGAATACTTCTCCTGTGGTTAGGTTGATGAAGGTTCGGTGATGCCCTTTGACTGGTTGCAGCTGGGGTTCCGTGTTTCAAGCTTTTGCGAAGTGTCGGTCATTCGTGCTACCCTGGTTCGAGGTGTGTCGGTGTTGTGTTAACCCTAGTGGGATAGGGGTTGGGGGAGAGCTTGACCTTATGTTATGATAGGCCCATGATGGTCACAAGGTTGTAACACTAAGAGTCAAGTCGTCATCGTCGAGGGTTAGAGCTCGTGACTGGTCAAGGGCTAGTCGGCCTGAGAGGTCGAGAGTGTCAAGGTGGATGGATAACTAGGTTGAGCTGAGGGGCTCTCAGCTCGGATGTCGCTTCTTATATACATGATGAGAGTAATTAACCCAAGTCCGGTATGGCTAAGTATAGCTGGGGCCAGGATATAGTGAGTGATAAATATGATGATAGATGAAAGGGCCGTGCTCGGCTGAGTCCGTGGCGGTAATAGTAATACAACACTGGAAGAGATAAAGTGCAGGAGAGATCCAAAACACTGTTCACCACGATAAGTCGAAGGGGAGATCTGAAGCGTTGCATACCGTTACAAGTGACCATCACCATCACGTTGCGTAACACCAGGTCATGGTCTCCAGTCCTGAACTCCTACCTAACCATCAAGGACCACCTATACCCAGTTCTGACTGGTCCAGGACTACAGGACTGGACTGTTATTGAGACCAGTCCTACTGTGTGCCACCATTCCTGAACTGTATTAGTTGGTCCCATGGTCCCGAGGATGGAGACTCAGACATGTCAGTAGACAAAAATTCATTCAAAGCCTCTGCTGCTTTGTTCTGTCTACCACTGATGTGTACGGTCCGGGGAACTGCCAAGAAAATGAACAGAACCAGCTGACCACTAAAGAAGGAGGGAGTTGTCGGGTGCTCGAAAACCAACTAGGGAAAATTGGGAAAACTGACGGGGGACTACCAACCAACGGCGGGGAGAGACAGAGTCAGACGTCGCCTCCCACGATGTCATAAGGGCTTGCGACAGACAGCGAAGATGACAACGGAAGCTCACGGCGAGCTATGGGATGACGGAAGCCCACGGCGGGCTATGATACGGCGATGCAACGAGGGCACGGGCCCAAGAACTGCGAGAACGGCGACAGACAGGCAGATGGATAAGACTCTCAGTGAGTCTGTGACAGGCGGCGGGCAACATGATGTTAGACGGGAAGTCGGAAATGATGTCGAGAGCGATGTGGTTTGCGGAAGTCACGATGGAAAGTGAAAAGTCAACCTGGGAGCCAAAATCTCTATTGCTGGGAACCCTGATGGCATCTATATACTATACAAAGGGAACCCTAGAAACTAAGATAGACACAAGGGAACAGAGAGGAAATCTCATCTAACCAATAGTGAGAAGGGATGAGGCGAATATCGAGGAAGTGATGTGCAAACATCGCACAAGATGTCGGGTGACGTCGTACTGAAACGTACCCCGACGTCTAGCAGAGGGCGGAACAGGACAGCCAGAAACCGATCGGAGACAGAGGTCGCAACGAAGCGGGCGATGTCAGAGGTGATGAAAGAACTGTTGGGAATGTCGGGACAGAATGTCAGTGCAAGATGTCAGACCAAACCGGGCCAGAATGCAACATTGGGCTCCTGGCTTGTGACACAAGAAGTCCAACAAAGCATCGGGAATGCGAAAAACAGGCACATAACAGGCTACAGGCCTATCACCATGCACGTGCTCTTCCATTGTTCTCACCTAAGCACCTCCCCACTAACTCCACCAATGGCAATCAGCACGCGCTACCAAGGACATGCCCCTCTTGAGAACACCAGGACTGAAAAGGTGAAACAATCGTTGTCGTCGTCATTGAAAACTGGCCCTGTTCATGAGAAGTGCAGCTGTGCGGATCAGCAAAGCTCTGACAATTTAGACTCGGACTCGGACTCGGACTCACCACGGCCATCAAAGAAGTTGAAGGAAAAGGTGCACGGATGTCACAAAAAGGTAGATCAGGTTATAGAACTTGATGAGGAGGTTGCGAGTGGAGAGGCCAGGGATGGTGTGAGTGATGGTGTGGGTGAGGGTCATGAGGTGATAGAGCTCTCAGACTTGGAGGAGGTGCTGACTGCTGTGGTGAAGGGGAAACGCACGCACCGCACCATCTCCCATAGAGATAAAGGTTCTGATGCTGAGGTACAGTCCTACATATGACACCCAATAAGTCAGTGCTGATACTGAATGCCCGGTTGACATGGTGTTTATAGGTCAGTGAAAGTGAGCCCGAGATTGGCTTACCTAAAGAAACAACAATGAAAATCGAGTCCACCACAGACCTCCTCACCATCTTCTCCCTCCCATTCACGGTCGCGTTCAAGTCTAAGGTGAAGGATGGGACCATGTCTACCAGTACTGAGAGGGGCCACTAGTGTGAGATTTGCAAGTGAGTTGAGTCAGTAACTGACAGATAGCATGCAATACTCACCTCAGGGCCCACTGCAGGGATGATCTGAAGAAAAGGGCCATCACTGGTCGGTGCGCTGGCTGGTATGTTGGGGGAAACTCCAGCTGCTGCCATCACATTGTGTCAATGCATTACAGCATGTACATTGCATAGTGCAAGGTGAATGGTATCAAAGAGACAGAGCAGGCGATGCCAAAGAAGGTCTGGGCGGTAAAAATAGCGAAGGAGAAGGCAGCGTTGGAACAGAAGAAAGCGGGTGGGGCACAGCTACAGCTCACCCTCGACGGCATTGTGCAGAAGGTTGAAGCACCGACTGCCTTCTCCTGGACAGCCATCTTGGATGCCATCATGCAGCATGTGGTCTGTGGTGACCAGGTGGGTGTTACAGCTCCTCTCATGGTTCACCTTGGCTCTGACCAATGCTCTCTGCTCCTGCTGCCATGGCTATTCTCTTGACGTTCTAGGCTCTCCTCATCACAAACGATCCGACATTCACCAATTGCCTCATCGTTATGTGGCCCAAGACCATAAAGGATGATCTTCCATCTCGCGCCATTGTCCGGATGAACATCAAGAATAAATTCATGCAATACATCAAGAGCATCCACAGCAACATTCACATGGCACCTGGCAAGACCTCTGTCAACCACGACACAGCAGCACTGCATTCTTCAGTGTCACAGCGCAGTGGATCAATGTCAAAGACTTGCATCCGTGGACTCTGCGCGTGGAGGTTATTGGGTTTCACAAGGTCATAGTGGCAGCAATCTTGGATGGCAGCTTCTTAAGCTCATGGACTGTGTGGGCATCACGTCAAAGAAGGAGGATGATCCAAACAAGGTAAGTTGCAGCTTTACTTTGTGCAACTGTCAACATATCATCACTCTTCCTCATGGGCCACCACTTTGACGGTTCTGCGGTGCAGGATGACAATCTGCACATGTCTCTTCTGCCATTGCTCACAAGCTCCTCACTAACCTGGTTTCAGTGTTTACATAGCTTGGACATGTCACTGCAGACAATGCCTCAAACAATGGCACAACAGTGAGGGAAGTGGCAGAGGTTCTCAAGGCTCAGGTAATTGATGATTGGGATGCAATTTCGAAGCAACTCAGGTGTGTCTTCTCCTAATCTTTTTGCTACCTGTGCTGACATCTTGCATTCTAGGTGTATTGGCCACGTTGTCCAGCTCACCAAGACTTCATGACAGCGGTCATGCAAGTCGGCCTTGTCAAGAACAAACAAGCTATGTGGGAGTATGATCCGAAGGCCCCTGAGAACCGTGTTTTGTCCAGTGGGCTAGACGTCATTGCTGCGATCTGAACACTTGCTATCAAGGTATGACCCACGTTCTGTGGAGTTATCACTATACTTACACACTGTTTATCCAGATCCAAGCTTCACCGCAGTGGAAGGAAGCTTTTAAACAGATTCAAAAACAATTCAACATCGACACACCCCTCGTCATTCCCCTTCACATGGCGATGCGCTAGGGCAGTGCCCTGAAGATGTTGAAGCGGTCTGGCCACTTGTCTGAGGTAAGTCCTCCTCTGTTCACGCGTACTGTGAGTTTCAGCTTACATGTCTATTCAGCCAATCACTTCATTCACTGCCACTGCCAATGCAAAGTTTGGCCCAATCATGACAATTTGCAAGAATGGAAAGGTTACAAAGAAGATCCTGTGGTCTGCATTCCACCTTGAGAAGGAGGATTGGGACCATGTCAAGCTATGCGTCAAGATTCTCGAGGTACGCATGCAGTCTTCCCACTTCCCTCTGAAACCCCTGTTAATTACATTGCATCTACAGGATGCTGACAAGTACTACCAGATGTTCTCATCGGACAAGGTGCCAACTCTCCATCATGTCATCCCCACACTTGGGGCCCTCTGCACCAGGTGGGAGAAGAAGCTGGCTGACCCCAAGTATGCTGTGTTTCATCCTGCGCTTCAAGCTGGCCTCGACAAGCTGAACAAGTACTACGCATGGCTTGATAACTCTGATGTATATGTACTCACTTTATATAAGTCTGTGCCGCCATTTTCCTACCTAAATGTTACATGATGTGACAGTGACAGTCACAAGGTGATGGTGCATTGTGCAGGACTTGCACACTGTTTCGGTTCATCGTTCACGTGTTGTATTACTATCACTGCCATGGACTCAGCCTTGAGCATAGCCTCCTAGTTATTACTCCCAGCATGTACTACCTACTATACCCCAGCTCTAGCTATACTTAGCCGTACCAGACTATTGGTTTCTTATTGTTCTCATTTCCTATTGTCCGAACCACTATTGTTTGGACTGCTATTGTTCTCTCCATATATATAGAGTGACATCCAAGCTGAGTGCCCCTCAGCTCGACCTAGTTATACATCGCCTGGTATCTCCCTGACCTCTCGGGCTGATCAGCCCCTGACCAGTCACAAGCCTCAACCACCGACAGACTTGACTGTTAGTGTTGTGACCTCATGACCATCATGGGCCTATCATAACATAAGGTCGAGCTCTCTCCTGACCCCTATTCTATTAGAGTTACCCCCCACCTGTGCTCAGCCCCGAACCTCGAATGACAACACCAGGGTGATGCGAAGAGACCAACACTTCACAGAACCAGAACATGAAACCCCAGCTACAACCGGTTGAAGGCCATTGCAGGACCTTCGCCAATCCAACCACAGGAGAAGGATTCTACGACCACCCGAATAAAGGACTCTGTCAAGTAGTCTTTGGAGACGACGGTTGAGAATACCTCCTGACAATGTCGACACCTGGGAGCAACTCCTCAAAGAATACCCCCAGTGGCTTGAAGAATACTACCAACTAGTTGGACAACTGTTCCCCTCACCCTACCCAGAACTGCCTGTGCCCCCAGCACCAGCAATTGAATGAACCACCTCTACTGGCTCCTATTGTGAACAGGAAGAACCAGACAAAGAAGAGGACCAAGCAGAAGAAGAAGAGCCAGAGCCAGGCAATGATGAAGAAGAAGAAGACGAATCAGGACTGACCCCATTTGCCGTACAGAACCTCGCCATAGCTGTCCAACACCTCTCAATCACAGCAGGACCACCTAGCATGTCGACCCCCAGAACCTCCACCAATGTTAGTGTTAGCGTTGATGCCAAGATCAAGCAACTGTCCACCTTTTCCAGCAAGAGAACCAAGACCAAAGAATGGCTTCAGAAGTGCATGCTCTACTTCGCATTTAACCCCAACCAATTCCTGGGTGACACCCAAAAGGTGGTCTTCGTGCTCATGCTTATAACTGGAGGAACTGTGGGACCATGGTTGACCACCTTTGTTGAAGACAAAATTGCAAACCACACAATGGCAGGAGTGACGAGTTATGGCACCTGGACAGAATTCAAGGACAAGATTGATGTGTCACCTGGCAGTCTGCCTCCACGTCAGAACCATGACTCAGAATCTGCAATGTAGTAGCAACCAGTACCTCAGGACAATCTATAAGAACCCAAGTTACCATCACTATTGTGAACAAAAGTGTCGAAACACCCACGCTGATTGATTTGGGAGCAGCAGAAACATTCATTGACTATCAATTTGCTGCCAAGAACAAGCTGCCGCTAAAAAAGCTCCTGAACCCAATCAAGGTCTTCAATGCAGATGGAACCACCAATGAACACGGAACCATCCGACACTGTGTCACAACCCTAGCTGAGATAGCCAGACACCGCCACCACCTCCACTTCCTTGTCATAGCACTAGGAAAGGAAACCATCATTCTTGGGCTCCCATGGCTCAGACAAACCAATGCAGTTATCGACTTTTCTAGAGAAACCCTGGCCATCAACCCAGCCAGAGTGAAGCTCACCACCTCAGAAAAGCTACGAGCCCTGTGGTTCCCCAATGAAGACAAGTTCAGCGGAGAACCAACCACTCCCCCGGAACAAACCCAAGATGAAGAAGTCTCCATACCCCAGGAGCCGGAGGATCCCAACAATGTGTACGAAGCCAGCAGAGAAGACATCGCCACCGACCGCTTCCTGGCAGAGCAAGAAATGCTGATTGCATACCTCCAAGGAGAAGCAAACAAGCCAGCAATGGAAGAACAAGACCCCAGAATTGTAGAATGGCACGGGGACATGCCCAAATATGGGACCCCCCTAACTACTGAACAACACTTCAACTTTGGTCAGCATCACGCCCGACCTAGACCCTGCACCGGAAGGATTCTCAACGTGCCACAAGGAGTTAGATTCTCTTATGCAAGGAACATATGGATACAAGCCAAGATCAACCCAGCCATGGCCATGGCCCAGAAGCAACACCAGGACAAACCACAATGAACCCTCGATGAAATGCTACCAGAGCCCTACTGAGACTTCAGAACGGTATTCGAGAAAAAGGCCGCAGAACGATTCTCTCCTTCTAGGCCTTGGGACCATGCCATCGACCTCAAGAAAGACTTTGTCCCCAAGAACTTCTGCCTCTACCCACTCTCCCCCAAGGAATGAGAAGCTGAGAACATGTTCATCGAAGAAAACCTAAAGAAAGGATACATATATGAATCAAAATCCCCGATAGCTTCCCCTTTCTTCTTTGTTGGGAAGAAAGATGGAGGACTCCGACTATGTCAAGACTACCGGTACCTGAACGAAGGAACAGTCAAGAACACCTACCCCTTGCCACTACCCAAGGAACTATTTGAACAGCTCGAAGGAGCCACCATCTTCTCGAAACTTGACCTGCGGGCAGGGTACAACAATGTGCGCATAAAGGAAGGGGATCAATGGAAAGCAGCCTTCAAGACACA
>JAKLMY010000455.1:0-18698 GCA_022814645.1 Ganoderma meredithae | reverse complement strand
TATAGTATATATTTTTGATTGTTTAAGGACCAATCTAGGACCAGTCATGACCAGTCCTTTATGGTCCTTTAAAATCTAAACACCTAACGGACCAAGGACCAGGACTAAGACTGGACTACTGAGGACCATCTTTCCAGTCCTGTCCAAACTGGTCCTAGTCTCAGTCTTCAGACTGGTCTTCTATAGTCCTAAGACTGGACCTGACAACACTACTAGAAACAAAATGAAATGCTGCATGAGCAAAAAAGGGAACTGAGGCGCTGGGGCAGGCGCTGAGTGGGACATTTGTGACATCCAATGAAGATCAGGTGAGATCAGGCTGTGGGCATCGCATTTGTGCCTGCAGTTGGATGGTCAGATACTTGCCTTTAAGTTGCCCTTCCAAGCTGGCCTGCCAGGCAGCGCAGTTGTGGGACAGGCTCTGAGGCTAGACATGCTCGATCACAGACAATATCCAGCTCAGGCAGTCCATAGAGGAGCATGCAACACCTGCATCCCATACAAGGCTGTATGCCTCGATGTAGCAGGGTTCGTGCAACCACCGATGGGGTCGATGCGTGTAGGATGCTTGAGGATAGTGCGGCTGAGAACGATCGTCAGTGTCCTGTGTGTGTGTATCGGTAAACTCACCAACCTTCGCAGGGAGACTTCAGAGCCTTGGTCCCGCTTTTCTTTCTCCTCTATGGTGTCGTCTCGCCGCTGCAAGTACTCTATCTAGCGATTGGTCCTCCTTCATGAATGCTGCCCCTTGTCCGGACAATGTGGTCAACGCCGAATACGCCTCGCCGACATCCAGCAGCATTTTCCGCCGCCAGTCGCAGTATGGGACAGCCATCTCGTGCAGCTGTTCCCCTGCCCATCCGCACCAGCCACCGCATATCAGGACCCCAACCGGCATATGCAATGGTGCGTCCAGCCTGAGGTCGGCTTTCCCGTATTGCTACCCACTTGTCCTGGCTCTCGACCCGTCCATCTGACTGACACCTCTACCACCACACACATCAATCAATCTCTATGGACATCGCTCGCATTGCTCTCGCCCTCTTCGCTTCGCCACCACTCTCTCCACTGGCCCTGCCGATCTCACGCCCGCAAAGTCCCCCACGTCTGTCGCCCGCACGTGCCTCCTCGCGAGACACTATGGTTATCCGCGGCTCGCCCTCGCGCGTGACGTGCGTGCGGATGCCAGTGCTCTGGAGAGCGAAGACGACAACGCAGGCGATGCTGACAGTGACGGGCGCAACGGACCAGGGGAGCCGTCCTTCAGCCGTCGGGGGGCAGATGACATGAGACTCGCGACTGTCGCGGTCAGTGTGATCTCGGAAGACATGTCGTTGTCACATGTGTGAGTCTTGGTCTTTCGACTCGTTTCCTTCCGAGGGACGGCGCGAGCGTTGCTCTGGGCTGTGTTGACGTCCAGGGCGAGCATTTCTGACTTGTTATGCTCGCGTCGTAGCGTGAGACCAACAAGGACTGCGTGAACTCGCGCTATATTCGGGGGATGTGTCTAGTCCATGGTGTGGAAGGGATGTGATGTGCATGCGGCGTGATGTCTCGGTGTGAGTGGCAGAGGCGGCGGTCGGATGTCGTGTGTGCAGCGGTGGTGCAGCGGTGTGTTATGGGCTTTGTAGTAATGGGGGTCGGTATTCATGGATCTCGCGATAGTTATCGGCCTTTCTGCACTTACAGCGTCATCTAACACAGATTATTTTATTCCTTGGAGCGGTGCGATTGTGCACTGCAGAATTTCGAGTCTGGGGCGCATCCGAACAGAGCTGCAACCCTAAAATCATCTTCCTCACCCGGGTCTTCCCTCTGCTTCGAGCCCCTGAACAAACGTGCAGTGCGTGCGGAGTCCCCTTCTCTCGAAACCCGCATTTATAAACCATACTGTAGTGCAAGCGAACCTGGCTCCCTCCCTCGGACGGAACAGGTGAAAGTTTCTCGGAGGACTCATCCAGCGTAGTGAATTTATTTGTAGTCGTAGAAAGCCTACAGTCGTCCAGGGCGGAGAGTTGCAAGCTCGTGAAGCCAACTCGTGAAGTCAAACGTTGACCTCCGAGCGCGACAACGATGCCCCCACACTAGGATGGGCCCGGGACACAGTATTCCGGCTCGCACAGTCACTACCGGAGGATGTTGAGCTAGTGCCGTATACCGCAGAAAACAGTCCGGGGCCCGTGCGGTCAAAATGGCCGAGTGAGGGTGTGGCACATTCATCGATGGGAGACAGGCCGACCCGGGTAGGGGAAGATGGGGGGTAGGAGGAGTCGCATGTGGTCTTCCGGGATTCGATGGAGGGACTACCACGAGTTCCAGATAAGGAGAGGTTGGGAATATGATGCAGAAATTGCGACGACGACGCTAGCGCTGTGGTATGGAGCGATGCATGAGTGACACCTACAGGAAAGAGCGCACCGCTTCAGCACTCCGGGGGGGGGGGGGACGAACACTCACATCCTTCAGTGCTAGACTTGCTCGTAGCAAGGGAACCCTTCCGTGCACCAGGGCACCCCTGACTTGGAGCGGTTAAGGACACGAATCGAGAGTTTTGCGACAATTCGCTTCCCTTGCTGCTTGTCCTCCCGCGCATCCGCATCCATATGATGGCTACGAACGCTGTGAGCGATGTGAGACAAAAGACGCCTCCCACAATGCCAGAGATTAGAGCGCCGCGTGACCACGAATTCAGAGCAATCGCAGACGGCGTGGCGCCACCCGATGTTCCCGTTGATGCTGGCGTAGACGTGGAAGTCTGACTCTGATATGGGCAGTGCGTGAACGTGTTGTTGTTGTTCGCAGCATGGTTGAGCTCTGCACGCTCCTTTATGTATACGCTGCAGGGGCCAAGATACATGAGCACTAGCACTTGATCGAGGACGGCTTTACCAGATCACAAACACTCACTAATACCTATTGGGTCATGTAGGACATCAGAAAGCATGGAGGATATGATGGATGAAAATCAATCAAGGCGTACCAAGAGCCATCGTCCCAACCACCATACAGAAAATCATCAAGTTGAATGCCCTCATTGCACACGGCGCGCTGTGTGTCCTTCGAGAGACTGCGTTCAGCGATCAGATACAAACACGATGAGACATACTCCTGACAGTATATTCTTTGCGAGGACACTCACGTATGATTGTACATCGGGGAACAATTATTTCTGTATACGTCAAACGATCCCGGGTCTTAAAAATGTGGATGAGATATTTGATATCTGAAGCAGTCAGGCAGCTTAACATGTTGCTTACGTGCATCAATACCATGACCACTGTCAGAAGCTTGCTGGCAACTGACTGGTTTCAGTCAACTTCGAATATAAGCGAGCTGATAAAACCTCACTTTAAGCATAACATGCTGAGCTGGAAAGCGACGTCATTGCAGCAACAGGCAGCTGGAAAGTGGATTCAGAGAAACCTTGTTTGTGCATGGATTGCCGTCAAGATGATAGAGCTGCATACAAACTTGATCTTCGCACCGATCGCCCGGCACCACCGCCGCCATGAAGCTTGGAACTTGATCTACGACAGGTAGTAAACGTGTCAGCTTTGTCTACGAATCCGCGCAAAATGGCGTACTTACAGGCATTGTGGCATATTTGGCGAAGGCGTTGGTAAGTTACGCCTGAGGAAGGTAGTGTGGGTGAGTTGGTCGAGTCCGACGAAGCCCGGCCGATGGCATGATGACTTACAGGGTGACTCTCCGACAACGCTAGTGTACCAATCAAGCTGTGTGCTCAGGCATGTCGTATTTCCTGCGTCGGAAAGCTGGGTAAACAAGGCAGGGAGGAAAAATAATGCTGCCGGAAGGGTCGAGATGCGAAACTGGCAAGACATATGGGCGCTGAAGATGACTGATTGGCTAGAAAAGGGAGAAGATGTACGGAATGGGGAAGACAGCGGATCTCCTGCAGTGGGATTAAAAGGACTCCCGGGGAAGGGACTGGTCGTAAGGCGATGCGTGTCGAGACCTCGGGGGCGTGATGAACATCGCGAGACGCAAGTTGTCATCAGGAAACGCGGGTTGCCCTGGAGCCGGCGCCGCGGCTGTGGGTGTTGTCCTTTATGTCAGTCAGTTGCATATATCGGCAGCATTTGAGGTGTTAGCTCCGATGACTACAAAAGCGTGATTGAAAGAGGCAATGCTTAAACGTGAGCCATGTGGTGCCTCGACTGTATCCGGGTGTCTTAGCAACTCTTGGGCTCGAATGACGTGTGATATGGCCACTGGACAAAAGATATTACACTTAGACTTACTTGCTGGTAAAATATACCAGTCTATATACTACCGAAATTACAAGGTTCCATGGGCGACCACCACAACTGACTGGCGCCTGGGTTTGCTGAAGGTAGGAAACGCCGAATAAGTACCGGTCCCACTCGTCGCCGTCGCCACCTCCCACGCGGGCTAAGGAACAAGGGATCATACCTCATGGACTCCGCGGCATCCCCAACCGGGGGAAAATGGAACCATGCATGTCTAAACGCGGCCTAACTCGATGAGAGGAACACCCGCAATCTTGTGGGTGATCGTTGCAGTTGTTGCGTCCGAGTGTAGGAGCTCGCATGAAGATGCCCCGGGCTCGCAGAGTACGCACCAGGCTCGAAATCTCTATCCGCGTCGCGACGAGCAGGCCCAAATCGAACGATTGGTCTACTTAGATTCCGTGATCTTTGCCATGCCAGCATCGATGTAGGTTCCCGCATACAGTGGCGGTTCAGCGTCGTCGAGGTCAATGCATCGCAAGTTTTGCCGTGGACCGCGGGTTCCTACGACTCGATTGCGTGCAGCGGATAGGCGAGTTCGCCCTGAATATCTGGACATTTATGCAAGGCCACATAGAATAGGGATGTGAAATTCCGAGTGAGAAAGGTGGTCATCTACACAAGGTGTATTACTTCTGCTATAGAACACCGTACATAACATACCTCTAGAGTCCTGCTGTTCCGAACTTGCCTCTTTCAACTATAGTGCTTTCAACCCTTCCACTCTGACCCTCCGTGGCCGGGAGTACGCGCGCAGGGATCGCGGAAGGTGACAAATTCACTCGTCACTGCTGAGAGCGGAAAGCCGCGGAGCGTCTGCCCGTCATCGGGACCCCGCGCGCTCGCAAAATCGAACGTCGAGAGCGACACGGACACCCCTGCACTGGAGGGGGCACGCGCGTGCCTGGTTGGGCGGTCGCCATCATGAGGAGCAGCGCCAGTTTCGATGTCGCGCACCACAGGGAGTGGCGGGGCGTCGTCGGCAGGTCGGGGAGGCGCTTCGAGGCGCCTGGGGGAAGGCCATGACGAGGGTCCAGTGGTGGCGTTGCTCCAGCCTGCTGTCACGGTCCCCGGGGAGGTCGCGTAGCTTCCGGTTACGGTGAAGCCTGGGTCGCGGTACGAGAATTTTGATGACAGTGCTGTGTGCGAGAGGGAGAGAAGGCATCGTCAGCCACGCTGCACGTAACAACAGAGCGCCGCGAGACCCCTAAATATACATGAACACGCATACTCACGTCCCCCAAAGCTGAACATGCTCTGCCCGAACGAGCTCTTGGGGGCGGGAGTGGACGCTTGCTTCAACTCCGAGGAGCGCATGTGCCAGAAACGAGGGTTCTTCGACCACTGGCTTCCGTTGCTGCCTGTCCGAGTCCTCCGGCGCACTCGCATCCACAAGACGGCGGAGATAATGAGGACCGCGAGGCCCAAAACGCCTCCAACGACTCCACCAATCAGTGCACCATGCGACCTTGGTAGCGTACTAGAGGTAGGTGTCGCAGCTGCCTCAGTGCTCACCGCGACACCCGTCGACAACGACGAGGATGCGGATGACTGATTTGGGCAGTGCGTGAAGGTGTTGTTGTTGTGCGCGGCGTGTTCGAGGTCCGCGTATTCCTTCGTGTACACGCTATGGCGACAGATGGGGACGTGTGAGAGACTAAGGAGTTTATGCGATCGCAGACACCTACTAGAACCTGACGCATTGCGCAAAAGGTCAGCGGGCGCGAACACGATACGGGGATTGGAGATGCGAAAATGGCACACCATGAGCCATCTTCCCAGCCCTGGTAGAGGAAATCGTCGAGCCGAATGTTGTTGTTGCATACTGCTTGCTGTACATTGTCGGGGAGGCTACAGTGCGGTTGTCAGATAAGGCTAGGCATCCATGTGTGGATGTAGGGCGTGCGTGATCACTCACGTATGGTTGTATGCCGGATGACCATTTCTATACACATCAAACGTCCCTGCAGCTGGGAACTCTGCCTGCATGAGGCCTCGTAAATCTGGCACTTCGGGGCGTTACTCACGTGCATCAATGCCTGGACCATTGGCGTCCTGGTGATCCTGCTGGCAGCTGAGTGCATGCATTCAGCATATGGGAAATACAGTGCAGTGGGATGTCACTCACACCATGCATAACATGCTGAGATGGAAAGCGACCATGTTGCTGCAACACGTAACTAAGGCAGGTAGTGAGTAAGGTCGTGTACGCACGGTCTTGGGGTTGACCGAAATACATACATACTTGGTCGTCACAGTGATCACCGGGTACCGTCGATGCGAAGTTTGGGACTTGGTCTAAACGCGATATCCATCAACGCGTTGCAAATCTACCTGCAGATGGATGCGAGGCTGCGGCCCTTACAGTCGTTGTTACATGTTTGACGAAGACGTTGGTACGTCATACCTGAGAACCGTTTAAACGTCGGTTCGCGAGACGGACGACTCTGAGCGGATGCAACAGTGACTTACAGGGCGACTCCCCGACAACGCTGGAGTACCAGTCAAGCTGTCTGCTCACACAGGTTGTGTTTCCCGCTTCGGCGGGCTGGATCGACAGCGCAGCGAGGAGGAGTGTTGCCGGGAGGAAGACACGAAACAGCCAGATCATCTCCGCGCCGAGGATAGGAACCGACGAGCGAAAGATAGAAGGAGACTAGGGACGAGACGGGGACGGGAGTGTGGATGAGAAACTTGCGTCAAGAGGGGGGAGGGTAAAAAGGAAGTTGAACCGCCAAGTTGGGAGTGGATAAGGTGGCGATGCGGGGGGATTCGAAGGCGTGACGAGCATCGCGAGCGGTGTGGCTTGCCGCAGCGCCGGTGCCGGCAATCCCGTTCAGAAGGGCAGAACCCTCTTCCGTTCTTCCGTGCTCACACGGATACGTTTGCTTGGATGATGTGAGGCACCATCTTCAATCGACGCGGGAGCATGATTGAAAAGGAGTGGTGCTCGAAGATGCGCCCATAGGTTCATCTGTCGAGCTTCTCTCACACCTTTCACCTCGCACAGCGCTATATGGCTGTCCGAAGGAGGACGTATTTGAGACCAACTCCTGCGGGACCATATGCACACTGTCGAGCACGGACATACCAAGTTGCGAAGGTTGGGCCATCACCGTAGCCTTGAGTGCCGGGTGGCCGATGGGGGACCTTTGAAGTATCATAATGATGATCAGGATCATCGCATTCTCATGTCATATAACATAGACGAATGACGGTAGGCAAGTTAACCAACCCGCGAGTATGGACGTGGAGGCAAGAACGCAGGCCGGTATTGTGTTGGCCGCCCGGGCTAGAAGATTTCCGAGAATCTTACATACAGCAGGCGACCGCCAAGAGATGCAACAGCGCGATGCACGGAAGCACGACGTTCAACCGCAACCTGATGGAGATCTAGAAGGAAGATTTATATCAGCGAACGTGGACCGCCAAGCGACATCGGAGTCTGAGCGGCGCGGGCGCGTTGTGCATGCAGTTCGGCACTCGCCATGCGACCAGATTCAACACTCGCGAACACACATGGGAGATTGTAGCATGATCGGCAGAGCAGATGGGACAGCCCGAGCTCTTCCAGAGTACAGTACTTACCTGCGAACCAGGATCTCCGGGGCAGTGGAATTGGCTTACTTCTTGAAGTTGGAGGTTCGGAGACCGCTGAGCAATTTGATGAGCCGTTTCGAGGAAGAAAGCTTGGTGACAGCAGCACGGCCTACAGCAATGCTGCTAAACCGATAGCGAGAGGGGATGAGCGAACTTGGGGAGAAGACAGACCAGCTCTCGTAGTAGATCTCACGTGCAAGGAGTCCGACGGCAGAATCCGGACTGTGACGCCACGCCACGCCACACCCGACGAGATCAACGTCCTCGCCCGATACGAGACATGGCGCAGGTTCTTCCTTCAATTGAATTGCCCAACGCTCTACTGTTGGGCCGTTCTTCCATCCGCATGCGTAGGTATTCCAGATCTGCCACACCAATGTCCGAGACACAGACAGCCCACCTGAGCGCGACAGCGGCAGGCAGACATATCCACGCCGATGTTTCTTGGAACGACCGCGGCGGCTCGTGTCCTCAACAAGAACCGCCGAGACTCCGAGCCGTCCTCAGAAGTAGCACGAGGCAGGCCGAAGGGAGGAGAAGGACTCAGACGAGGACGTGGACCAGCGGAGCCGTGCGCGGGTTCGTCCCGCGGCGCTACGTTGGAACGGGCCACCACGCACGGACCTCCCCCTTTTTTGGTTCCTCGACGGCGCGGATTCCTTCTGCGTTCTCCCAAGACCGGGCCGGCGCCGCCACGGAAGTTTTCGTTTTCGTTTTCCGACGTCACGGTGCCAATGCCATCGGAGTCTCGA
Organism: Ganoderma meredithae; assembly: GCA_022814645.1. Lineage (NCBI taxonomy): Eukaryota > Fungi > Basidiomycota > Agaricomycetes > Polyporales > Polyporaceae > Ganoderma > Ganoderma meredithae. Next base: position 10,075 of record JAKLMY010000455.1, on the reverse strand, counting down.
CGCAGACCTAGGCGTGGGACCCAGGTCTCTACGAAGGCGAGTCCGACGCGCGCGATGTCGCCCCGGCGGCAGCGCCGGGCGAGGTCGTTATCAAACCCAGAGGCATCGAAGGCGACGGCGACCCGGAGCGTGAGTGTGAACGCGAGTGCAGGAGGGACGTTTCGTCGTCGGACGACGCGATGTCGCTGATCTCGGTAGCCTGAGAAGCGGAACGCGCGTGATGGTGATCGCGCACCGGCGCGAAGTCCGGGTGCGAGACGGGGACGGGGATGGGTGCGGACCAGGATAGGGAGTGCTTCGCGATCTCGGACTTGTCGAGCGCGACGAGGACGATGATGAGCGTCGGGTATATGCCCTGCGCGAGACGGGGGGAGGACACAGACGGTCAGCGCCAGGGTTGGGGTTTGTGGGACACGCGGGCGGGCTTACGACGAGGGCGACGATGCAGCCTTCGGTGAAGTAGAGCATGATGTTCGACCATGCGGAGAGGGCGGGGGAGGAGATCACCCAGGATGCATTCGACGACAGGACGAGTGCCTGGTGAGATCAGGGGGGTCAGCAAAGCGCGAACTTCGAGAGAGGAAGGGAGGTGGCGTACCCAGAGGAGGCAGTATGCGATACCGGACTCGACGAGGAGCATGAGCACGCGCTGGGCGCGGTTCACGCTCTGCACGTCGTCGAAGTACTTCCTCGCGCGAAGCCTGTGTCTCCTGCAGAAAATGAGATGTAAGCTGGTAGCTTCTTTAACTTTGAAGATGAGAATATAGCACGACGCTTACCAGGTTTTGTAGCCGACGAGCAGCGTCGCGGCGGAGTTCGAGAAGAGCGACACCGCGATGGCGCACAGCCCGAAGAAGTTGCCCTCGAAGAACGCGCCTCCCGCGGCGACTCTGTTCGATACCTTGCCCAGGGGATCGTTGATCAGGCCGCTCGCGCACGAGACCGCCGTGTCCAACGCGCCGAACACTACCGGATTCTGTGATCAGGGCAAGGGATGGCGATAGCAAGACGGACGAGCACGAACCGAGAGTGACAAAGAGGACGAAGCAGCACGACGCGAGGACGGGCCGGTTCTTGTTCCACAGCACCCACACCCTCCACCACACGACCGCATCCCCAAGCACAACCTGTACATGTGAGAGGATGACGACACTGAGCACGCACATATAAATGCTTTGCAATTACATGCAAGTGTGGCCACTCACGTTGAACGTCAGCGCCCCGGTGCCGACACATGCCTGCGTCGAGTCCCAGCGACTTGTTATGGAGGACGGCGCAGCCGGGACCGTGGTGCAGTACCTAGGCAGGGCGGCCACGGACTGCTGCATGAAGCAGTCCTCGGGGGGCACCCACGAATACGTCACGAGCACGTTGCTCTTGACCTCGGAGAGCGTCCGGAACTGCGAGACGAGAAGGGTGACCCATGAGACGAAGGTCGCGATGTACATCGCAGCGGTCACGGCGAGGAGGATCCTTGGGTTGCGCTTCACGCCGCGGCCGCTGCATAAGTAGCATTCGTCGTGAAGATGTGTATGGAGGTATGGAGAGGAGGGAAGAAAGGAATGTACATTCACATTTGGACTTTGGCAGCATAGGCAGCGCACGCGGTGTGTACTCCTTTGTATACTCGTGGATGAGCGGACAGAGTCCCGAATGGGTGGGAGGGCGCCACGACGCACCGATGAAAACGGTCGATAACAACGCGGACACCATCTGCACCTTCATCCTGTCCAAGCCCTCCTTGACGTCAACAAGCTCCGTCGAGACCGCGCGTAGCGTGTTGTATGGAATTGTGAAAGACGAGCCGGGCGCTGCGAAGGACGAGGCGTTGAGGACGACCGACATTGCGGGGACGTTTGCGAGCGGGGACAGGGTGGTGTGGGGAGAAGGCTCGGTGCGAACAACGATGGCCACCGATTCTATAGGGCGTCAGTCGCATCAGATGTCAGACATACAGGACTGGTCAATGCACCGACGTACCTTTGCAACTGTCACTGCACATATATGGCAGTGCAGGCATCTGTTCGTCAACAGCCGACATCACACAGGTCATGTTGCGGAAACCAGTGCCAGGGGCTAGTACGCAAGAGCACCAAGTTCGGCCATACGAGGATGTGAGGGACGGTGTGCCTGGGGAGTGCATTCAAGAGCGGGGCATGTCGTGAGCGACATTGGACAATGGGGTGCAGGATGACCAGTGTCCGTCAGCTCAGCTGCGTCCGCCTGCAGGGTCCCGAGCGGCATCACGGTCGCGTTACATAACGCGTTTTGAGCCCCGATCTGTCACGCCTCTCCTTCCCTTGCCTTGCTCACCCGCTCGACTACTGCCGCTGTCCTACAGTAGCAACGACTCTCGCTCCAACTCCAAAACACTTTGCTAGGCAGCGACTTGCGACGTGGAATACTCTGCTAAGACTGGCCGACTCGGACTTGATGCTCATGGGCATCGCTGGGCTCAAGGTCGCACTACCAGCCACACGCGGAGCAGGATACTTCACGTAGTTGAACTCGATCCGGTCCGGATTTCCTGGCGTGCCCACAGTGACGGCTTTGTGAGGAGATGACAGGAAACAGGTGAGTGTCTCCATAGGTTGAACTGCCCACGGGTGATGTCAGGGCTGGCTGCGTCGACGTCTGCCAACTTCCAGCGACGACTTCGATTCGGTCTTCTGTGCAGGTGGCCGTAGTCGATCGTCGATCGAGGGCTGCAGTGTCAGCTCAGCTCTCGATGGAGGACCGCGTCTCACAGTCACCCGCCGCCGATTCACAATGTAGGCCAGGGATATGGAGGTCCCGCATATACGCCCTCGGATCCTGCTAACCCCTGCCAGGAAGGACTTGTGCCGGGATAACAGAACATGTGTCACGGCTGCACATGCACACACCTGCTCGCTTCCGTCGAGACCTTCTCTCCAGCCTTCCTTTCTGTATCCATATCGCCTCCGAATCCAGCAACCCACGACCCATGTTTGGACGTACGGCTAACATGAAGCCTTACCTCGATCGATACCCAGCCCTCGTCCGCCAGCCCAGCGGCGAACCACCATGCCGGCAGACGGCACGGTCTCCCTATATAAACTGCCGCCCTGGTCCTTGGGTCTTTCCCTTAGGTCCACCCTCACATTCCTACGCACATCTCGACGCATACTCTACTTCTTCTCTACCCTACACCACATAATCACCATGCGCAGCCCCGCCATCGCCCTCTCCATCCTCGCCGCGGCCCTCTCCGTCGTCGCCATGGCCCCCAAGGCCGCCTCCCCCAACGATGCCGCCTCGCAGCTCCTCTCGCGCGACGCCGCAGCGAGCCTCCCCCTCAGCCGTCGCGCCCCTGCCCCGGTCGAGGCGATGCGCAAGCGCCAGGACGAGACGACGGACGGCTCCGGCGCGGACCCCGCCACGGGCAGCGGCGACGACACCGATCCCGCGACCGACGCCACCATCGAGGACGTGACCGAGACAGTCGACGAGGTCGCCGCCCCCGCCGACTTGGATGCGGAGGAGGCCGCTGGCGACACGCCTGCAGTCCTCGAGGCTGCGACCGGCGCCCCAGAGCGTGAGTTCGAGTGTTTATTCTTTGTTCCCTTTTCTGTTTCATTCTCCTTCTCTTCCTCGGCCTCGTCTGCTTCTCTCCTGCCCATTCAGATGGTGCCGGTACCAGAACGGAATGAATGCTGACGCGCTTTTGGCTCCTGGCTTTTGGACAGCGACGGCCACCGCGATGAAGGTCCGCGAGCCCCGTGGCACCCGTGTCCGTCGCCGTGGCGGCGCGTGAGCTCGGGCTCGAGTACCAGCACGAGCCTAGGGTTGTGTTGGGTGCACTCCGGGTCGGCGAGAACGGGTCCAGGGGGTAGGAGTTCGTCTTCTTTTTTTGGGGGGGAGCCGGACTGCATGCGCTTGAGTTGGGTTTGATATACTCTAGGTGCCATGTGTGATTTTCGTACCGATGTTGGCTCGGTGATAGGAGTCGATTATGGGATGGTTTTTTCTGGCTTCGAGGGCGATGTGTCCGTTCGCGGCTGCGTTGTTCGGTGTGGCATGGACTTCTGCCAACTTTCCGGGGTACTCGTCCGCCAACGCAAGGGCATGGCAGCGGCGGGATCCCGGGGGGCCAGCACCCGTTCGGCACATAGTGCGGGAGTCTGGTGCCAGTGATACGAATGAGTAGATACGGATCACAGACAGATGCGCGTCCAAATTGCCTCCAAACTTCGGGGTACGGATATAGATACATGGGGGAATGCGAAACACGGCGGTGACCGTGACGCGCGAAAATGAACACGACTCGGAGTATGGTCGCGTTGTCGGGTCGAACGCATGCTAGGACCCAAGCTTCAGCTTCAATCGATATCGGCACGAATACACCCTTGCTTCTTCCACTCCTCGCTCGCCATGCGCCCTCCCGATTTCTCGAGCTGTGACGCATCATCTCCGTGTCCCGAGTCCTGTCCATCGATAATTAAGATTTCGGACCTTCTGTTAACCTTCGTTCTCATGCAGCCTGGTAGTCATCTTGTCGGTGACCGTAATGGCAAGATGAGGAGTCGGCATGGATTCGAGATGCTCCGTGAGTCCTCTCTCCACGTGGGACCTGTTGAGCGCGACTGGGACTATTATGATGATGGTGGGATATATGGCCCGGCGCGACGCGGCAGTCAGTCAGTTTCTGGAGTCTCAGCAATTGCCTCGGAATAGGCGAGGAAACGTGGACACAGGGTCGAAGGCACCAGCGCGCCATTCGTGATATCATGACGACGCGGAAGTGGTCTAAGAAGTTAGGTTCGGTCGAGGAAGGTTTGTCAGGAAAAATCTCGATAGAGTGGTATTCTCTGGCTTGGTAAATCACGATCGCAAGCTTTTGATAATGAGTCAACGTTGGTATTTAGGTGCGACATGGCGATAAACACTTGCACAGATCGCAGAATAGGCGCCTCCAGACTCGATGAGGAGAATCAAGAGTTTTTCGACTGTGAGAGCCGCCAACCTTCGCAACAAGGTACCCCTTAAGCCGTCTCTGGTAATGCCTAGAAAACTAGTTCTCAGCCATGAGAGAAATGAGTACTAAAGTGTCGTACATACTATGCTTTGTAGGCTACCAAAAAAAAGTCGCCAAGCTGTTTGTGCTAAATGAGAGCACACAGGTAGCAGCTCCGATGGAGACGTCTTCGAACAAAGTCCCCGGGATGCCGGGGTAAAATTGTATCTGTCTTAAACGACGATATAGGCTGACAGCTCCGGCGGGTATCGATGACTCCGAGAGCTATAAAGTTTGGTAAAGTTATGGCTGGGGCTACTTTCAATAAGTGGTATAGGACCAGGCTTCACTGAACGTGGCCGCCGCCAAAAATACACCGCAGGTCGCTTTTGCGGCGTTGTTTTTTTTTTTCGTGCCAGACGATGCATGCCCTCCAGCACACGATCATGTCTCCAAGTGGTTGAGCTGCAGAGAAAAAGACAGGTCAATAAGCTTGGGGTGGTTAACATGCGCTTCCACAAAACAAACGTTGATATCGTAAGTGTCCCGGCACTGGCGCAGGCTTGCGTCCACATGTATTGTGACAAATGATCGGCACCGAAAATGCTGTCTGGGCAGTCATAGTAGACAGAAGGTCCAGATGGGTTGAGAAACCAAATGCTGGGTCCGCCCGGTAGTTCAACTTGCGGAACCCATGTTGAGAAGGGTGCTCATCAAATTGGCGTGGTAGTAAAGCATGTAAACGGCCAAGTATATGGTCGTTGACGTGAAAAGAATGAGGATTGCGAAGCTGAGAAAGATATGAAGTGGGCTGTATGCGTCCACGCTGCCTGTGCGAAGCAAAGCAGGACGTCAATGTCGATTCTCGGGTGTGATGAAAGCAGGCCAGTCTGGGACCGATCTATAACGCACCGAGTCAAAAGGGCATAACACGATATCCACCAGCAGGATGGTATCAAACACGCCTAGCGATGTCTTTCAGCGAACTGTATTAATCGTGACGGTAGATGCCGCATACCATAAAAGCTCCCAAGTAAACCAATAATGATGAACTCCCCTCGATACTGACGATAGTACGTTTGATATATATCTGGAACAAAAACAGCAGTCGGAACTGGACACTGGGTGTCGTTGATCATCTCCCAGACATGTTGCGAGCCCGAGGTCGTTAGATGACGAGGACGCGAACATTGCCTGGCAGGCGACCCTTTTTATGCGCCCCGAGCCGACCGGAGGGACTCCCGCGTGGACTGAATTGTACACGGCCTGCGTCGGAACTGTCAAGCGTAATATGTTCCGGGCTTAGCATTGTGGATAAGTGGGGCGCTGCGCTCTCCTCGCTCATCGCCATCTTGATAGATGCTGTACTCATGTTAGGCTCTCCATCTGCATCTTACGTTACGTATCTGTTCGAATCCTGGTGCTAAACACCGACCCGTCATTGCCCGTTGGCACCCCTGCATTTAACTGTTCGTCGACGTCGGACGCAGCTACGTAGACGGTGACAGTGATGGTGACTCAGAACATGTCGGCACACATTGGAGGTAGTACGACACGAGTTCACTTCAATACCAGGTTGGCATAACGATAGCGCGGCTTCAAGTGGCAAATATGAGGGCGCCTGCGGAACTGAAGGAGAGTTCTGGGTGGATTGTGCTCCGTAATGTAGATGGACGCGGCAGCGACCTGGCGGCCTGCGTTCGACGGGCGCATTTCCAAGCTGAAGGACGCCAGACATCAAGCACTGGTTGATCAGTGCGACGAAAACGGTTCACCGATGTCAGACAATGCATTGTGCCATACCACATGAGCAGAGCCGGACTTCCTGGCTGTGAGCGATCGGGCTAGCATTCGAGTCAGGACGTGACGCGGGACGCGGAGGCCTTGAATGAAACGTATATACCCGACTTCGAGCCCCGAACTGCGACGGATGAGTTGGACTAGTCGTGGGCTCCTGCCTCACCTGAGGCCCGAATCCCTATCTTGCCGGATCCAACACTAGCGTTAGGGGGAGTGCATGGGAACGAACACTCTGGTACGCTACCTCGTCGATGTTGCCAGGCCTAGGTCTGAACCAGAGTCTACGGCTTTCGACAACCAGCCTGAGAGACTACGTCGGCGGCCAGCTCGAGTTCACTGCAAGGAGTTTATGGGGACAAGAAGACTGTATTTCACAAGTCACAAGTCTAGAGCTCCAATTGCCAGGTTATCCAAGTACCGAGGTCCGAGGATATCGAGAGTTGGCATCTCCGACAGTGGTCAGTCAACGCAGTCATGATTGGCGTGGAGACTCGTGAGTAGGGGTTGAAATGAACCGGACCTTCATGATATCCGGACTTCATTGTAGGAGCGGTTCAATGTTGACGAAGGCTTGTCTGCAGTCCGAATCGGCGACTTGACGAACGTCGAGTAAGTAGTACGAGCTGGTTGAGCGTCCGCGCTCCGACAGGCAGGTACAATGGCCCGTGACTGATGCGTTATGAAAACGGTCACACCGATTCGTCACACTACTGTATCTGTATCTTCGCGTGACGTAGGGCAATCTGAGGCTGGCTCTCAGGCTTTCCGCCTTCCCTGTCCTCCGCCAGTTGTGGCCAGTGTCATCTCCTGCGGGATACATCTTTGTATCTCTCTACATGCATAGAAATGTGATTCTGCCTCGCCTTGCTCAACATCCTGCCCTGCTGCTGTGAGATCGCCGCCTCGAGGATCCATGATCCGGATTGCAGGAGACTCAGAGATGGTGTGCCGCAATGAGGAGTATGCTGTTCAAGGACGGACGTCTTGGCTCGTGAGTGAGTGTTCCCCCTTATTGAGGCTGAGGCTGTACAGGTGGGCGCCAGAAGCTCACAACGCGCCATCGGCGACCAGCCGCCGCAGGGACTCTTGAGGCCGCAGGCGTACACCGACCCGTTCCTTCGTTCACGTCGTATATGGTGTAGATAGACACTATTCTCCACCTGGTCGAATCACGCGGAAGAGGATGGGCCATCCTCTGGAGAATTGACAGAGGGTTCTCTCCACTAGGCAAGAACAGGTACGGCTTTCGAATTTTTGCATGGCGCGATGATGCAAGCTGAACCAGGCTCGGACAGTGGTGGCAACCTCGTTTGTGGGTAGACATGCAAGGTCGCCGGCCTGGAGGTGCTGCGTGCCCAGACCCTGGGACCGCTATTCAGTCCATTGGCCAGCGGTGTCGGTATGCCGACAATCGACGGAAGGTAGTGGCATATATATTTCTTGCCTGTTCATCGCGCGCGCATACGGCCGCTTCCAGTTCCCGCCACGTAGACCGCCCTACGTACGATGGAGAGACCATCAGCAAATCAGCGCATCTCTCGAGTCGTGTAATTCCCCAAGCGAGTTGGGTAAGGTGCGCACACCCCCATTCCACATCCACACTTGCGTTCTGTCTTGAGATCGTTCAATCTTGACAGTCCAGCACCGCCTCCCCTATCTTCCCCACTGCGCAAAATCGACTATGTGGGCTCGACGGTCATCTCCATCGTTGTCGCTCCTAACGAACGACTGCTTGACGTCATCTCCCCTGGCACCTTGTAAACGGCCCTTCGTCCTTCGCGAGGCGTACATGCCTCTGCTCGTCACACCCTCATCCTCATCATGCCCGTCAGTGGACAAGACGTCTGCAAGGTCCGTGTCTCGTTGTCAAGGGTATCTCACCGTCGTACTACGTACTAACCCCCTCGCAGATCATGTAAGTTATCGTCATCCGACGCACATTGCCTGAAGGAGACGACGCGGACTCACCCTGTTTTCCTCAGCCTCGCCATCTTCATCCCGCCGCTCGCGGTCTTGCTCGACCGCGGCTGCGGCGCAGAGTTTTTGATCAACATACTGCTGGTGAGCCCCGCTTCGCCCACCTCTCCCTCTATCCGCACTCAACCACACGCACATCGACCACGCCGCTCCGGCGCCTGTTGTACTTGTGCAGACCATGTTGGGTGACATGTACGTATACGTCGCGCCCCTCGCAGTCCCTCCCCGGACGTCCCTAGTGCCGACCGAAGCTGACATGGGCTGACATGGGGGTACGTCGCGACTCACCAGTCCCGGGATCATCCACGCCCTGTACATCATCCTGTCTCCGGAGCGTCGACCGAGTCGGCGTGCGGCAATGGCTTCCCAGCCCCAGCCCCAGCCCCAGCAGCAACCACAGCAGCAGCAACCGCAAACTCAGCAGGTTCAGCAGCAGCAACCCCAGGCCCAGTGGCAAACCCAACCGCAGCCCCAGCCTCAACCTCAGACTCAATCGCAGCCCCAGCCCCAGCCGTGGCAGCAACCCCAGCCTCAGCCTCAGCCCCAGCAGCCTCAGCCTCAGTCTCAGCCTCAGAACCAACCCCAGCCCCAGCCCCAGCCTGCGCCGCCAGAGACGCGACAGGTCGCCTAACGGTGTGTGTACCTGTCAGTGTCAGTGTCGCGGGACGATGACGATGATCCGATCCATCGTCCAGACGAACGACGCGCAAGCTTCAACGCAGAGCATGCTTGGGACGACGCTCGGAAGAAGGGAAGGGCGCACGCGTTCGAACTTCGAAGGGAAGATAACGCAGCTGGCGCGATAGGCGAAGGCCCGAGGCGCCAGGAAGGAATCGGAATGTGCGGGCGCGTCGAAGCTGCTCGAGGCTCGAGCTCATGTCCGTCACTCGAGCGTCTCGTTGGCGCTGTCCGGCCTGTTCTTTGGGGGGTGAAGCGCGCGTCGGAGCAGGCGGACTGAGGTGGATGTCGTTCCGCCGAGCGGGAGGGGAGGGGGCGAGAGGGCGTGGGTGGAAACGGAGACGTATCTCAGTGAATGGTTCCCGTCGTCGCAAGACTATGTATATTATACAGATCCGGACCTCGTCCAAGCTTGGCATTGATATTAGAGTTGCGGACTGCAAGACGGCGCGTTGAGGGTCACGAGCGCGTCGTGTTGTAGATTAATACCTGAGATCGGAATTGAATTGAAGTTCCTAGGAGGTTAATGTTTGCACCTTACTGGGACAAGTAAGCATGGCATCGGTCACACTGTGCGCCCGGAAAGTGGTGGCCGGTCCTAGGTTAATGGGTGAAAATGCCACTTCACCAGGCAACCTGGGAATA